>BQNB010087298.1:0-27958 GCA_026074375.1 Tanacetum coccineum
AATCTGTGGGAGCTCATTAATGGTTTGATTGCATTGTTCTGGATTAGATATAATCGGAACTTTTGGTGGACAATTATAACCGTAATGACACATTTCCCTCAAAACTTGCAAATGCATTGTTGACAAAAAATTCCATGTAATGAATCACCGCACTCATAACAACAATTATGGTCAATTTGTGGAGGTTCTTGCGAAGATTTTTCACCGGGGTCTTGATCAACAACGCTTGGCTCTCGAGGAGCATTAACAACGTTGGTATTGTCATTGGATAACTCGGACGTATCTTGAAAGTTTTGGAAAACTCCATTATCAACACAATATGCAAACAAATCTTTTTCAAATTTTATACGTATAAGAGTACATCCATGACAATACGGACCATCGATTGGGGTTCCACAAACCGCACAATGTAAAGAAGAGTCGGACACGGGAACAATGATCTTGTCATTAAGGTTTCCTATTGAGCAACATTCTTTAGTGTACCAACTTCCACAAGTTGAACACTCTTTGATTGCATAACGGGATTTTGAACGATTAAGCGCCATAAGAATTAAACTTTATCGAGGATGAGGAAAATGAGAATTAAACAAATCAGAGGAAAAAGAAGAATATTTTTAGCTTTTCCGAATAATACATAGGAATATGAAAGAATTTGAGATTGAGAAGATTCTTTTTGGGGGGGGAATTAAATTTTTTTAATATTTATTAAGAATGAAAACAAAAATATTTTTGGTAATCGTTTATTACAAGCTTCACGATAAGTCTCCAAGAGTACGCACAAGTGAGTATACATAGAGTACGCACAAATAGGCGGAAAAGGCTTTGCGACAGCTATGACTAAGTTGGATATTAGCTATGTCTAGCACTGTGGTAACTAAACTACGCTCACCTTATAGTTAAGAAACTTAAAGTCCGTACGTACCATCGCAACATACTTCACTGATTTGTTTTGTTGTTTATTGGAAGGTTTAAGATGGATATCTAGTATCCAAATGTTTATTTTTAATTTTTCTAAGTCGAAGGAAACGAATTAAATGAACTTTTTATACTTTTATAGAAGTAATCGCATATAACTTCAAAGGAAGATCGTTCGAAAAATACGACTTAAACGATTGGAGTGCAATAATTTACGATAACAGACGTCCCCATACGCGCCAAAATTGCGGAAAAACAAATTAATATCTCTTATAGGAGTATTATCCGAGAATTCTTTCCAAAAACTTCTCATCCAAGAGAAATATAAGTAAAAATCTCACTAAAGAAAACACAATGTATTATTTTAACATCGGCCGGTAAGTGTAGACTTTGGTTCCTCGTCGTGTCCCAACAAACGTGAATAAGATTTGGAATATTCGGATTCCGAGTCAAGAATGATAAAAGAACTTTTGATTTGTGTGTGATTTACTAACAGAGAATTAGAGTCTAAATAGCAGGATGAATTGAAAAACAATACTAGCAGAAATTTAAAAATGCACAGAACGTAATAAGAAACAGGCGAGCTAAAACATACTGAAATCTAAAATCTATCACGCTGCCATATCATTTAACAAATTGTTTTAAATATCCTAAAAATCACAAATTTAAAAGAAAATTTTAGGAAAAAGAATAAGAATTTTTTATGTAGTTTTGAATTTTTTTATGATTCTTTAAAGTTTATGATTAAACCAAATATAAAATTTTTCTAAAAATTAACACTAAAATTTTTCTTTTTTTTTTCAAAATACTAAATTTAAAATGAAAATTTAATGCAAAAAGAATTTAAAATTTTTTCTAACTGTTTTTTCTATTTTATATGAATTTTTAAGAAAAAGGACTTTAACTGAATTTTATTTTAATTTCTAGAAAATACAAATTTTACTGGAAAAATGTATAAAAATGGTTTTAAAATGCTAAACTATTGCAGAAATGTAATGGTACAAAAAACCCTAATTTATAAAAGCTAATTGAAACCTAATTTGTTCAAATAAACTAAGACACTCCTAAATTTTAAATAAACACCTATTACTATAAATTAAAATCTATTTTATTTTCCTAGAAAGACAGGGTGAAACGTTAAATAGAAAAGTAAAGGGCAGGCGGGGTAACTAGGTAAAATTTACACAATAGCACAAACGGGTAACCCTGAACTATTAAGAAATGACAGAACAGACCCTACGATATCAGCTTATTTTGCTTATTGAAAAAGTGGTTTTTAGAAAAAACTTAAAACTACAAAGTTGTAAAGGAGCTTATTATCTACAATTTTAATATGAAAGCATATGAAAGCTTTTAATCCACAGGATAAGCTATAAAATAAGCTGATGTTTACCTGTCACAGTAAGTAGGCTTTACAATGCTTTTTAGATTGAGCTTATTAGTGAGCTTATTTCATGATGAAAATTCAAACTACAAGAAACTAAGTGATGTTTAAGATAGTGTGTTAAAAGAATTTAAACTAAAATAACCTAGTTTTTAAACAATTTTATTTACAAGAAAATTAAGTGAGAAAGTGCAAGTTTTTAGGAAATAATTTTTAGCTTTTTTCCAATAAGATCAACAAGCAATACTAGAATTTTAGTTCCTTGAATTTAGAAAACAAGACTAAACTAATGTTCCCCTTGAATCTACCTAGATAGAAAGCTTTTTGCAAAATTCTAACTAAATATGACAATTCAATATAAGGAGATATAAGCTAGGGATCAAGTGCTGCAATAGATGTGCTGGTCTATGTTTGGTTTGCTTATGCATTGTATAAAACTGAAATGCAGGCCTAAAATTTAGATCAAAACATCTACTAAAATGATCCTAAGTGAGCACTAAAACAACCTTGAACTCTAATTGCTTTTAAACATCCTAAAATCAAAACTCTTAATAACTAAAATATGCCCTGGTGCAAAGGATGAGTTATTAAACTCTAATCTTTTGAATTCTAAAATCTAACTCCTCAAAACTGTTTAAAACTTTGTTATTTAACCTAACTCAACTAATTGACAAGGTTTGACAAAATATTGTTGACTTTAAGAGTCAAAGTAAGCATAATCCAAACACTCCTTTATTAAAACTGCCAAAACCAAATGAGCTTAAAAAAAGCCTTTTTTGAAAAACTAATTAAGTGACAAGAACCTTTACCTACTCACACTAAAAAATTGACCTGCGTAAACTAATATAAGCACTTAAAAACTACATCATATTAGAAAAATAAGCAAGTTTTATCCTCTACTTATACTACTCACTTATGACAGAAATTGAAAAAGTACATTCAAGCTTGGTTTTAAACTAAACTAGCTTTAAACTAACAATATTATAAACTGACTTAACTAAATGAAACAGTAATAGACATTAAAATTCAATAGAGAACGAAATTTGTAATAAGCTAAAAATTGCTAAATTGAATTTGAGACAGTAAAAACCTGAAATGGAGTTGTCTCAGCAAATAAGCCACTCTAGTAGAGTGAGTGGCTTAGAAATGAATCACCTAGGTGGCACCTTGCCTCTAGACCAAAGAGCATTAAGCTCAATAAGCTAGATGAAGCTTATTTCTCCTTTAAACCTTTAAATTGAACAAAATGAACTCAAATGATCATCTTATGATGTAAAATGATTATAAAGAGTAAATGAATTGCTTAAGAGTAAAGTTTGACTGAAATTGAGCTATTGAACAGTAATAAGCTCAAACGAGCTTATTTAGAGCTTATTTGATATAAAATCGACTTGTAATTGAAAACAAAGACAAGGAAACTTTGAAACTGGATTGATATTACTAAAATGATAGAGTACAAGCTTAGAGAATGAACGTACAAGTGCTTTAAAGCTGTTTTAAAAACTTGAAAGTAAAATGCTTAAAATTGAAAGAAAATACACAACTGAAAATTAAAATAAAAACAACAACTCAAAAATGAATCCTAAAACTGCTATTTATAGAGGATTGGAGAAAAGAGGAGTAGAATTCTAGAATTATCCATCAAATCACAGCCATTGATCACTTTCGAACTTATTCTAGCCGTTGGAAGATCTGGGAGATGTGACTTAGCCAAATAATGTGTGCCAGTGTGCCGTTAGAGATTGGGGAGGATTTATGAGCGGGTTCAAGGTTTATAAGGATTGAGGGAAGGGTAAATTTGTGAAGTGGGTTTGTGTATGAATTTGGCGGGAAAAGCGGTTACAGGTTGTTAGGAGGTTTTTGGGCGCGTCCGTGTGTTTGTAAGTATGGAGAATTGGCAACATTGGCCCTTGCGATTGCTTTCCTTCTTTGTAGTTATAAAGCAAGTTTTAATTTGGCAATATCAGTCCTTGTGTTTTCCTTCTCTCTTTCTTTCTTTAATAAGCAACTTTTCTCTTTTGGCAAACTTGGTCCCTTTGACTTTAAAACTTCCAATAAGCCTCTAATCTTTGAACACTTGTCAACTTTGGTCCCTTTAACTTTTAAATGTTGGTCTTATGAGACTATAAGACTGCCCTTTCTTGCTGTATCCGGCTGATCCGGCTGTGATCTTTGGCTGATTCTTCACTATTGTTCTTGTCTCTTTCGTTCCTTGTCGGTTTCTGACTGTTTTTGCTTCTTTTTGTCATTTTAATCCTTTCCTGCACAATTGGCACATAAAAGCACACATTTTTCTTATCTTTTTGCATTACTTGGCTTTTATTATGCAAAATCCTTGGTAAATAATATACAATTAAGCAAATATCTAAATTCCCCAAACTAAAGATTTCCCGTGTCCTCGACGCAATGCTATGAAGTGTAACTTTGTTAACTAGTAAGTTTCCAAAATGAGCCCTTGTTTTCACCTTTTAATGAATCACCTTTTAAAATCAACTTTTCCGCTTTTTCCTCAACATTTAATCTCATGGAAACACGTTAAGGCAATCATTTTGCAAGTTTGCAACATTTAGGCTCATTTGAATAGGCTACTTAATCCCGATAATAGAGCACAAAAGAGGAAAAATTCAGTCAATCCTTGACTTTTCACTAACTAAAGCAAAGCTAATAAACATGACCATTGTCAATATAAGCCTAAATGATTAAGCTACTTATACTTATAACTTGTGAACTTTCACTCCCAGGAATAAAATTTAATGATTAAGATGTGTCACTCTTTTAACTCAACCATATATCAATTATCTTCATAGTTGAAATTCATCTAAGCTTTACAAATAAAGCCTTGTGAGCACCAAATGATAATAACATGATAAATTCTCGACCTCAAAGCTAAAAGAGATAGGAAACAAAACTTTATAAATTGATTTAGAAAAATGAAAAGTTTTAACCATTCTTTTTATTTTTCATATACTATAATTATTTTTTTCTTTGCAATAGGAATGTTGTTCTTAGTTCGAACCCCTACTTAGGCCTTTCTCCCAAATAGGATATCGCAACAACAACCGGTGTTCTTAGTTCGAACCCCCCACCTCCCGCTGCTAACGTTTATGGGTTATCGCGACAACACCTATTCTTTCCTACAAAGCTTAGAACCAAATGTCCCTTAGTTGCAAATCAACACCTAGGCCTCGCATCCCTAGTGATGAATGCCATCGAACTGATCCTAACGTACAAAGTTTTAATTCCTTTGTTGCGACCCCATCCGAGTCTTTCTCTCAACATGGATACGCCAACGATTAAAAACTACATATAGCTTTTATTATTCTATTTTTTCGAATGCTTCATTGGCACGAAAAATAATGCTTTTGCATTAGAAATGCTTCATTGGCATTCTTTTTATAATTTATCATTTTGATGAATGGAAAAATTTCATTTAGAAAATCAACTTATAAATTTGAAACCAAAAAATCTACTTACATTAATTAAGAATGAAATTCTTTTTCAAAATGTAAACTTTTTCTAAATACATTGGTTACTTAGCTAAATTAAAAAGAGCACAGTATGATTAAGTGTTAAAGCGTAAGGGAGTAAAAAGGACAACAAAGCATTCATATATGCTTTAAGTTTTCCAAGTAAACCTGCTTTAAAAGCAAATACACTTATAATTAACTACAAATTTCTTGTTCTTTCACATTTTAAAAATCCAAAGCAATAGGGATTTGTGAAAGCTTGGCCCAACAGAGGTAGGTTAAAGAAATAGCTAGGGCCAATTTTTCATCAACACCAGTCAAGGTCAAAATTAACTCCAATTTCCCTCACCAACGACTACCGAAAAAGTGTTGTTTTTTTTTAAACTAAGCTCTTTTGAGCTTTCTGTAAGCAAAAATTTAAATATCTCACGTTTTCACAAAAAGGTAATTCAAAAGATTCAAACAAGGTTTCGTGAAGTGCAAGTCAATATCGAAGTATCCTTCCCCCAAACTAAAATGAAACTTGTCCTCACAGTTTAAAAAGAATGGTCAAAAGGAATCTTTAACAAAAATTCTATGGTCCATGCCAAAAAGAACAGATGTTTAAGTGTCGATAAAGAACAAGGATAAAGATTCCTTATTTATGAAGAGAAGATTGGAGCTCATCGATGGAAATTGTAGGAATTGCTTTGTCCTTCCACAATATTGAATCATGAAGCTTCCAAAATCCGGAAAACCTAGACAAAAATCACAAACAACCAACAAGAGACGAAAAAGAACAAGATTCCTCTTTTTTTTTTTTTACATTGTTAGCTCAAAAACGTCTCTAAAACGGCTTAGTTTTTGTTAACCGAGTACAAGCTATACTCGCCCCCGAATTAATTTGTCCTTGGGGAAACAAAGAAAATAGAAAATGAAAAGAAAATAAAAGGAAAGCATTGGGTGGAGCCTCCACGGAGCGCTAGTTTATTAATAGAGAGAGTCCCCTTCGCTTGACTCTTTCCCCAAACTAGGTCATTATGGTGGATAATAATGAGGGTGAAGAAAATCTAAGAAGTGGAAACCTCCCCAAACTAAGGATGAAAAATATATCAAAACATTTTTGATTCCGGGTTCAACCAACTTTTTAGAAATGATTTCCAATATTGAAAATTTGAACCCGAAAAATGCTTTTGTAACATTAAAGGTCATTAAGGGTGGGTGTGGTGGGTCAAAAACATCAAGAGTCAAAAGAGCTTTAGATGGAGCTAACTCTTTTGAACTCTTGTCCTTAAAAGCATCATTATCAAAAATACCCGGATTAAAAACTTTATCTTTCCACTTCCGTGGAGTAAGAATGTGGGTAAAACCGAACCTCAGTATAGGTGACAAAAGGTAAAAATTGTACGTGTAGTAAATGGAAGGAATCTTCCTCTTCATCTGAAACAACATTTTCACCTATACCCAGGTAAGAAAATTCACTTGTGTTAATTTCATCAAAAACATTAACCTCAGCCATCACGGGCTCGTCATCAAAAGTAAATGACTCGTACTTGGGAAGAATCATTAAATCATCAAGGGGTAAAGAATCAATAGAAATAGTGTCCTCCCCTGAATCACGGTCACTCTCGATACCCCGTAGTATCAAGTTATCTGAAAAAAAAGTCTCATCCGCCTCCTCTAAAGGCAAATCAAGATCCACATCGGGGATAGTAGAGGAGGGGCACAATATAGGAGAAATCGGAATAGGAAGGAGAAGAGATTAAAAGTTTAATCTTTTCAATTAAAAGATAACTTCGAACTAATTTCCACATCTCCCGAAAGAGAAATGTCAACGCACTTAGAAAAGTCGAGATCAAACTTCCTCCTTCCCTCCCCTCATATCAACACAATCATAAAAATTGTCATCATAATGCGTCATATGTCATCGTATATAATCTGTCAACCGACACAAGCTTTCAAACATTTCCGTAAAATCGTAGCAAGTATAGCCCAATTTAAATTTTTAAGATCTTATTTGTAGGAAAAAATGAAAAAATAAAAAATATTAGTAGTTGGAAAATAAAAAATAAAAAATAAAAAAAATAATTAAATAAGTGTTTAGACAAGAATGTAGGTTTTCCGTTGGTGAGAATAAGAAGTAATTTTTGACCCGATCGAACGTGTTGAGTTCTAGCTTTCTCCCTTAACAATTAATGATGATAGTTTGTGCTAGTCTCATGTAGATTTTAAACATGCTAGACTTGAAATCATTAGTAAATGAAGACTTGTGCTAATCTCAAGTAGATTTTAAATATGCCGAGTTGGATTTTATATAGGCTAAGTATTTGCAAATTTCTTTATTAGAGATTTTAAATTGCAAAGAATAAGAGATGATAGTGTTGTTTACGAATTAGGATGCTAAACAAAGTTTATTTGGAAAACTTAAAGGCTTATAAGAATAACTTGTGGTTTTTCTTCCCCGGAGTTCTTAAAATGATTAATTATACGTGTTCTCTTTAATTTTTACAAACTAGAGTTTTACTCTTTAAAGTCTAATCAACATATTCAGAGAAAAAGCTTTATCGATGATAATAGCTAATCATTTATAAATAAGAATTTTAGTTCGAGTTTATACTTTGGTTTTTTTAAACGAAATTTTTCTATTTGCAAAAATAATGTGTAAATCCGTAAGAAGACTTTGCAACAATTCTTGCAAATACTCAGGTTGAGTTTGCTCTTCTTCCACAACTTGCTTAATCTTCAAAAATTTCTCCTCAGCAAGCAATAACTTGATGCTCTTCTCATTATGAGGTATGTGATCATACTTCTTCAAGAAGTTTTGCATAGATTCTATAAGATCCGTTTGAGCATGTAGCATTTCCATACTTGCTACCGGAGGAGTCTGATAAACATCGGAAAACTGTGGGGGTTGAAATTGGTCAAAGCCAGGAGAATGAGAATAAAAATACTCTTGGTTCATCGGCTGACATTGGTAAGTCTCATGAGGACCCCCGCAGTTTTCACAACAAAGATATTGTTGTGGAAAAGATTGTAAATTCATGGTGGGAAACATCAAAATTTGATTATAGCAAACGGTTTCCAGCTCAGAAATGATCGGATCTTTTGGTGGACCGGTTGTAACCTGAAATGACACCTTTTCACAGAATCACAAATGCCATTTTTGACAAAAAAACCCCTATTAAGAATCACCGCACTCATAACAACCTAATTATGGTCGAGTTGTGGAGGATCTGTGTGGAAAATCCACACCTGGGTTCTTGATTAACAACGCTGCGCTCAGGAGCATTAACAACTTGTATTGTCATTGGATTACTCAGACGAATCTTGAAAGTTTTTTGGAAAACTCCATTATCAACACAATATGCAAACCAAATCTTTTTTCAAAATTTTATACGTATAAGAGTACAACCATGACAATACGGACCAACTATTGGGGTTCCACAAACCGCAACAATGCAAAAGAAAGTCGGGAACAACGGGAAACCATCGACTTGTCGATTAAGGTTCCTATTGAGCAACCATTTCATTAGAGATACCAACTATCCACAAGTTGAACACTCTTTGATTGCATAACGGGATTTTGAACGATTAAGCGCCATAAGAATTAAACTTTATCGAGGATGAGGAAAATGAGAATTAAACAAATCAGAGGAAAAAGAAGAATATTTTTAGCTTTTCCGAATAATACATAGGAATATGAAAGAATTTGAGATTGAGAAGATTCTTTTTGGGGGGGGAATTAAATTTTTTTAATATTTATTAAGAATGAAAACAAAAATATTTTTGGTAATCGTTTATTACAAGCTTCACGATAAGTCTCCAAGAGTACGCACAAGTGAGCGGAAAAGCTTAGCGAGCCGCAATGACTACTTAGAGAATAGCTATCACTTTTCCTTAAACTCACCTTATAGTTTGTAAACTTAAAGGTCCGTCGTACCTCGCAAGTACTTCACGATTTGTTTTGTTGTTTATTGGAATGGTTTAAGATGGATATCTAGTATCCAAATGTTTATTATTTTTTTTTCTAATTCGATAGGAATCGAATTAATGAACTTTTTATATTTTTATAGAAAAATAGCAAAATAACTTCCAAAGGAAGGATCTTCGAAACTCTACTTCAACGAATATTCTTCAACAATCGTTCACGACTTCCCCGGCAACGGCGCCAAAATTTGGTTGCGGTAAAACAAATTTAATATACTTATATAGTATTAATCCCGTAAGAATTCTTTCCAAAATACTTCTCAACCAAGAGAAATATAAGGTAAAAATCTCACTAAAGAAAACACAATTTGTATATTTTTATCCGGGAAGTACTTTTCCTCGGGTCGTGTCCCAACGAAATCGTGAATTGAGAATTTGGAATATTCGGATTCGAGTCAAGAATGATAAAAGACTTTTGATTTGTTGATTATACTACAAAATATAATAGCATGAATTGAAAAACAATTAACTAGCACGAAATTTAAATGCACAAAACGTAATAAACGCGAGCTAAAACTGAAATTTAAAATCTAAAACACGACTTTTAACAAATTTTATACCTAAAAATCACAAATTTTAAAAGAAAATTTTAGGAAAAAGAATTAGAATTTTTTATGTATTTTTGAATTTTTTATGATTTTTTAAAGTTTAATGATTTAACAAAAATAAACTTTTTCTAAAAATTAACACTAAAATTTTTCTTTTATTTTTTCAAAAATACTAGATTTAAAATGAAAATTAATGCAAAAAGAATTTTAATTTTTCAACTGTTTTTCTATTTTTTATGAATTTTTTAAGAAAAAGGAATTAACTGAATTCTATTTTAATTTCTAGAAAATACAAATTTTACTGGAAAAATGTAAAAAAATGGTTTTAAAATGCTAAACTATTGCAGAAATGTAATGGTACAAAAAACCCTAATTTATAAAAGCTAATTGAAACCTAATTTGTTCAATTAAACTAAAAACCCTAATTTTAATAAAACTATTTACTAAAAATTAAAATCTATTTATTTTCCTAGAAAGAACAGGGTAGAAACTGTCAAATAGAAAAGTAAAGGGTAGGCGGGGTAACTAGGTAAAATTTACACAATAGCACAAACGGGTAACCCTGAACTATTAAGAAATTACAGAACAGACCCTACGATATCAGCTTATTTTGCTTATTGAAAAAGTGGTTTTTAGCAAAAACTTAAAACTACAAAGTTGTAAAGGAGCTTATTATCTACAATTTTAATGAAAGCAATATGAACTTTTATCCACAGGATAAGCTAGAAAATAAGCTGATGTTTCCTGTCACAGAAAGTAGGCTTTTGACAAGCTTTTTGGATTTGAGCTTATTATGAGCTTATTTCTTGATGAAATTCAAAACTAAAAGAAACTAAGTGATGTTTAAGATGTGTGTTAAAAGAATTTAAACTAAAATTAACCTAGTTTTAACAATTTTAACAAGAAAATTAAGGTGAGAAAGTGCAAGTTTTTAGGAAACAATTTTTTAGCTTTTTTCCAATAAGCTAACAAGCTTATTACTGAATTTTAAGTTCTGAAATTTTGAAAACAAGCTAAACTAATTTCCTTGAATCTACCTAGATAAAAGCTTTTGCAAAATTCTAACTAAATATGAAAATTCAATAAGGAGATTAAGCTAGGGATCAAAGTGCTGCTATAGATGTTGCTGGTCTATTTGGTTGCTGATGCAATTGGTATAAAACTGAAATGCAGGCTAAAATTTTAGATCTAACATTTAACTAAATGATCCTAAGTGAGCACTAAACAACCTTGAACTCTAAATTGCTTTTAACATCCTAAAATCTAAAACTCTTATAACTAAAATATGCCCTGGTGCAAAGGATGAGTTATTAAACTCTAATCTTTTGAATTCTAAAATCTAACTCCTCAAAACTGTTTAAAACTTTGTTATTTAACCTAACTCAACTAATTGACAAGGTTTGACAAAATATTGTTGACTTTAAGAGTCAAAGTAAGCATAATCCAAACACTCCTTTATTAAAACTGCCAAAACCAAATGAGCTTAAAAGCTGGTTTGAAAACT
This sequence comes from Tanacetum coccineum, assembly GCA_026074375.1. Lineage (NCBI taxonomy): Eukaryota > Viridiplantae > Streptophyta > Magnoliopsida > Asterales > Asteraceae > Tanacetum > Tanacetum coccineum. The sequence goes on from BQNB010087298.1 coordinate 11,785, forward strand.
AATTAAGCCAAAACCTTTTACCTACTCACACTAAATTTGACCTACTTAAACTAATTAAGCACTTAAAACTACAGCTTATTAGGAAAAATAAGCAAGTTTATCTCCTAGGCTTATACTACTCACTTATGACAGAAATTGAAAAAGTACATTCAAGCTTGGTTTTAAACTAAACTAGCTTTAAACTAACAATATTATAAACTGACTTAACTAAATGAAACAGTAATAGACATTAAAATTCAATAGAGAACGAAATTTGTAATAAGCTAAAAATTGCTAATTTGAATTTGAGACAGTAAAAACCTGAAATGGAGTTGTCTCAGCAAATAAGCCACTCTAGTAGAGTGAGTGGCTTAGAAATGAATCACCTAGGTGGCACCTTGCCTCTAGACCAAAGAGCATTAAGCTCAATAAGCTAGATGAAGCTTATTTCTCCTTTAAACCTTTAAATTGAACAAAATGAACTCAAATGATCATCTTATGATGTAAAATGATTATAAAGAGTAAATGAATTGCTTAAGAGTAAAGTTTGACTGAAATTGAGCTATTGAACAGTAATAAGCTCAAACGAGCTTATTTAGAGCTTATTTGATATAAAATCGACTTGTAATTGAAAACAAAGACAAGGAAACTTTGAAACTGGATTGATATACAAAAAGATAGAGATACAAGTTTTAGAGAATTGAACGTACAAGTGCTTTAAAGCTGTTTAAAAAACTTGAAAGTAAAATGTCATAAAATTTAAAAGAAAATACCACTGAAAATAAAAATAAAACAACACACTCAAAAATTAATCCCTAAAAACTCAAATTTATAGAGGATAGGAGAAAATAGGAGTAGAATTCTAGAATTATCCATCAAATCACACATCCATTGATCACTTTTCGAACATATTCTAAAGCCGTTGATGAGCTTGGGTGATGAGTCCTTAGCCATAAAGTTTTGCCACGTGGGCGTTTGTGATTGGGGAGGATGTATGAGCGGGTTCAAGTGTTTATAGAGGAGCGGGGAAGGGTAATTTGTGAAGTGGGTTTGTGTATGAATTTGGCGGGAAAAGCGGTTACAGGTTGTTAGGAGGTTTTTGGGCGCGTCCGTGTGTTTGTAAGTATGGAGAATTGGCAACATTGGCCCTTGCGATTGCTTTCCTTCTTTGTAGTTATAAAGCAAGTTTTAATTTGGCAATATCAGTCCTTGTGTTTTCCTTCTCTCTTTCTTTCTTTAATAAGCAACTTTTCTCTTTTGGCAAACTTGGTCCCTTTGACTTTAAAACTTCCAATAAGCCTCTAATCTTTGAACACTTGTCAACTTTGGTCCCTTTACTTTATTTTGGGTCTTTGACTGCCTTTCTTGCTGTGTCGGGCTGATCCGGCTGTGATCTTTGGCTGATTCTTCACTCTTGTTCTTGTCTCTTTCGTTCCTTGTCGGTTTCTGACTGTTTTTGCTTCTTTTTGTCATTTTAATCCTTTCCTGCACAATTGGACATAAAAGCACACATTTTCTATTCTTTTGGCATTATCTTGGCTTTTATTAGGCAAAATCCTGGGTAATTTAATATACAATTAAGCAAATATCAGCATGTCCAGCCTAATTACCCCAGTTGTTGTTGTTCTTCCATTTTGGGCAATCCTTCTTGAAATGCCCTTGAGCAACACATTCAAAACCAGCCCTCTGATTAGCCCAAGTGTTGACATTTGGAGGAATCCTGCAGTCACGACCTAAATGACTAAATCGGTGGCACTTGTGGCATTTGGGAGCACAAGGACCATCATGGTGATAGTTACATTTGGAACACAGAGGTCTAGGCCCTCCGTATGGTCTCCTGTCATTATTTCCTGTGGCATAAGCTCTTCCAGTGTTTTGTCTCTTATTTGGTTGCTGATTCTGGTTGTTCCTGGCAGTGTCATCAGACTTTCTTTTGTTGTTAGCCTGACGTTCAGCCCAACTGTTGATCTTTTTGTCCATGAGTTCAGTGGCAAACTCAATGGCATCCTGCATAGTTTTTGGCTTAATTGCCATCACACTGCCATGGATCGTGTCGGGCAAGCCACCGACATATTTCTCAACTTGGTCTATTACTTTCTGAAACATTCGATCGCACATTAGTGCCAGTTCTTGGAAACGTTGGCTATAGGCTACCACATCGTTACCATTTACCTTCAAATTCCACATTTCGAACTCCAGTTTCTTAATTTCGCCCCTCGGGCAGTATTTATCTGTCATCATCTTCTTCAGTGTCCTCCATGGCATTGCATGAGCAGCTTCATGAATAGTGGTCTTAACGTGGGAATTCCATCCATTAAGCAATTCCTTTGCAGGGTACACGTAGCCAAACTTGAACTTGGCAATGCTACTGTACAGTTGCTTATGCTGGTAAACAGATATCCATCTTTTGAACCACTGATGAGTCCGACAACTCCCCTCATGGCCCTTGAAGTTCAAGGGATGGCATTTTAGGAAGTCTGGCATTTGCATTCACGAGCAACCTGCACGAGGCCTTCTGGCAACCCCGGTTTCCTTAAAGTATGGCATCATCTCGCCATTCTTGGTTGCATCACGTGCTATCAGTGCAGCAGTAACGCCTTCGTTAATCATTGCCTGAATTTGGGCGTTGGTGACAGATGTAGTGGTATGAGTGTCTGTGACTGGTGTTGGTGTTGCATCGGGGTTTAACCTCGTGGGCCTTCCTCTTGGTGCCATTTTCTTTAAATCACAAGAAAACATAATACTCGTTAGATTTCATAGAATCATAACTATGACCCGATGTATACATAATAAATAAAACGAGATCACAGCACATGGTGAAATACACAACAGTATTGAAATTAACAAATCGACATTCATTCACAATAAATTCGATTTCATAGATAACGTAATCCATCCATTTCATATATAACTTGGAAAAACATACATGATTGGTTTAAATACAAACGATCACAACACTTAGGTTACAAGACAAAATAACCTAAAGCCATACTAGCCGAGATATACTCGTAATACTTAGTAGGCTGTACAAAGTAGCCGATACATGAACAAAAGATCTAAACAGAGTAGCTAGATAAAACAAAAGATCTATACAGTCTGCTAGCTGGGAATAACCCATAATACTTAACAGACTGTACAGTAGCTACAGTCATAACCCAGTCTAAGAACTGCTACTGGCCTCCTCTGGTAGCTCTGGCTCTGCAGGATCCTTAGCAGGTCCCTGCTGTCTCTGAAGCTCGATCATCTGAGTCTTGAGGCTCTTCACTATCTTTAGTGCCTCCACTAACTGTCTCTGTCTCCGATGGTCTGCTTTCAGCAGATCTGAAATCACCGTTTGTCTCCTACGGTCTGCTGCCTGCAACTCAGTCGATCTCGAACTAGCTGATCCATACCGTAAACTAAAGAGATATGCCCTCAGGAACGTACCTGATCGCAAGCATCCATCGCTATGCCCAAGCCGCACGAGATACTCCTGGCTCCTCCTCATCAGAAGGGCTGTGCGTCAATGGAATGGCTATCCCGATACAACATGTTACACTCGGCTCTAAAGTAGAGCTCGGTCAATAAGAATCATCAACTGAGAATATTGATATCATCCTCCTGGTCAACGTAGAGCCAACTCATAACTCACTGATGACTTCCTCTAGGGTGGTCGGTGCAATCTCCTGGATGGCTCCTACAAGGTCATCCCATGTATCCGTAATACCATAGCCTAACTCTCTAGATGTCTGGCATCCTGGAGCGGCATCTAACATATCAGCAAATCCATAAAGGTCTGCCCTAAGCTGTGTAGGTCCCAACCTGGTCTAGCAAGCACCAACTGCCTAACACTCCCCTACCTCGTATCCAGGACAGGAGTAGTACCGACGCGTCCTCTTACGAAGTAGTACACAAATCTCAGGCATCCATTCTCATGAACAGGTAGAAGGTAGTGCATCTCTCTGACTCATCCAGCAGCACGGGATCCCAAGACCCCTCAACATATGTAGGGCTATTGGGTGGTGGTGATTGGTCTGGGTAATGGCGGGAGAGGGTATCTGAGGAATGGTGATGAGTATGGAGAGAGGTGATGGTGGGGATGTAGGTAAGCTAACAATCTCTCAAACTTCCCTCGAAGATGAACGGTGCCTAGCGCCTGGGTCGGATGGACATCCTAGGCCTGACTCATAAAGCAAGTATGGGTCCTGGTCCCTATAAGCAACAGCTGCAGGGTCGGCAGGAAACTAAGGAGTCTCCACCCCTCACCTCCTCTGCATCATCATCAATCATCGACATCTGTCCCAAATGTTTTCCCTCATCATCCTTCGTCACCTCTGTCCAGTAGGATAGTCGGCTGATCCTCCTCAAGGTTCCATCTCTGTACATCCTCCTCCGGATCCTCCTCAATCAGACTTCATGAATGTATCCTGGTGACCTCAGTAGTAGGTTAGGCATGCAACAGTCAATGGCCTGCTCCTCAGCCTAGTAGGAACCATCGTCCCCTCTGGTAATGAACTACTCACCGGGAAACAGCTCCGAAACAAATGGTACATAGAAAGGTGAAGGTGGTGCTGACATCGGCTCCTCAGGGCCAGGCACGTAATCTGGAGATGGTGGATCCTGAGGAAGATAGGTCCTCATATGGGCTGGATATCTCAGTATACGTAACTGTAGAATCTTCCGAATCCGACATGCTCGAAACTGAAAAATCAAAAGTGACTTATATAAGTATATTAATATAAGACTATTATCCTTATATACGTAATATATTATAAACACGTATATCAATTATGCATGTATATAGCCTAACCGACTAATGCAACAATTTGTATATGAATACCCCGTAAAAACCCTTTTGTATGTATGCAATGTTTGAAAACGGTTATAGTCCAGCAAAAACATTTTGACCTGGTTCTCTATAACCTTGGCTCTTGATACCAATCTGTAACACCCCCAAATTGGGTCGCAGCGGAATAAGGGTCCGGGGCGTGTTACTTCTCAGATCAACAACACAAGATAATATAAGAACGACCAAAAAGTCATTTAAAACTGATACATTGGATTTAATAAAGTATGTGTTACAAAAGCCCGAAGCTTTACTTGTTACTTTTTATCTTACAAAGATTTCAGCCCATAACAGAATACAACAAAAAAGTAAATGCTACTAAATCTTTAATGCAAGACTTCATATTAAACCAACACCCATGTATCCTTTCGCAACCTCGTGCTTAATGACCTGAAAAACAATGCATTAAAAACGTCAACATAAAGTTGGTGAATATCATAGGTTTAAGTAAATGTATATGCAGGACCGCAAGACTTTCCCATTGAAAATTCAAACATATGCAACATCACAAAATGAATTACGTTTACCCGTACTCATGACACCGAAGCTCACATAATGAATACAATATAATAAATATTGCCATACCAGCCCGTGTGATGTCAACCCGTAACACCCCAGTAACCACAATGTATCATATCGTTCGTTCCAGTGATAGCAATTCTTCCGACGGGGATGTCAATCCCAAATAAGATTCTAACTATAATTATATTCGCTAGCTCACATTCATAATTACAGTTCAATATTCATGGGCATAGTGGATGGTTTATCGCTACTTAGGCAAAACGATAATCATGATAAAATGTTCACTTTGGTCCAATTTAGTAAAAATGCCATATGTTACTCACCCCAAATAAACTTGTAAATTAATAATTGTAAAACATGGTGTCCTATGAACTCACCTTGATTGATTAAACTAACTGATAACAAAATATCCCAAGTAAAAACGCGTCACGCTAACGCCCAAATGCAACCTAGTCTAATATAGGACGACAAACATTAATCAAGTATGTAGTCTAACAACAACTGTATAAAGATTCTATATAGTTATTCATCTTACTATCCATTCGTGCTATCATAATTAAGAGTTCATGACATGACTAACGAGGATTTAGACACTTAAATCGTAATCCAATAACTCGTCGATACGGGCGCCATCCGAAGAAGCCTCATTATGAAATTCCCTAGTAATATAGCACTTCGATAACTAATAACATATATAATCTATATAGCTATATCACCATCTATTTGTTTAAGTGAAATCGTAATTATAAAGTAAAAACGTTTATAATTACGCCTTTAGTAAAAATGACATAACTTTGTCGAAAATGACCTAATTTGGTCGTTTTAAGTCCGTTGCTCGCGTTTCTTACGTCCACGTCTTCGTAGTAAGACGAGTGATCAAAATATTACATTTTCAAGTTTTTGATATTCTGCGATGAATAGTGTTTTTACTGTTCACAACAGCTATTTTACTCGTTTTTAGGTTTTAATTAACGTAAAACCCGTTTTTGTCGTATCTTATTCGTTATAGCTCCGTTTTTAGCGATTCTTTCGAACACGTTCTCGTAATTGAAAGTTTTATCATATTATTGATGTTTATAAAGTATAAGTTTCTGTAATGAATAGTACTTTTTATAAAAATTGTTTTATAAAAGTATTAACTATCGTAAACTTGTAAATGGCGTATCTCCTTCGTTATTAATCGGTTTTTCGAGTTCTTTATGACCCCTCGATCCTTGTGACATGTAGTATTTTATAAAATCATAAAACATATATGTAAATTTCGAAACTTAAACAGCCCCTAAGATATTTATTTCCAAAATGTGTTTAAAACTTGTTTTTAGGACTTTTTAGAAACCCTAATTTGGTGATTTAGCCATAATTAACATATAACACATAAAATCATGATAATAAAAAGTATAAAGGAATTAGGAAGACCTTAGGGATGATGTATGAGATGAGAAATAAGTGCTAAACCCGTGTTTAGACTCAAAACCAAAGCTTACAAGCTTATAAACCCTAGATTAGGTTTGAAACCCTAATCTTCCCTTTTCTTCGGTTCTTTAGAATATAAAGAGTTTGTTACCTTGGAAGATTCCAAAATAACAAAGATTGAGACTTTGTGAATATACCAAAGTGTATGCCTATAACTGCACTTTGATACTCTAGAGAATCATATGAATGAAACAGTAACAAGCACACACATACAATAAACACGAAAATCCTGCTCCAATATTATAAAAATACGAGTACTCTCTAAGTACTGGGGTTACACAACCTTGAAGCAATAACAAATTCTCTCTAAGTATATATCTTAAAGTTCTAACTATCACTACTCTAGGGATCTCCTTTTATAGAAATACAAGGAGAACCTATAACACATATATCTGCCTATCTATTAGGAACAGTTACACTTTAAAACTAAATATCCCGAAATGCTCTCCATGCATTCTTATCTTCATATCATCAGCTTTGACCATTAGCAGTACTAACTTCTTCACTTGACAGTATTAAGTTTCCTTGGCAGTACAAACTTTATGCTGACAGTACTAACTCCTTTAGTACTGTTGGCAGTATTAAGTTACAAGAAGATTTATTCCTAACAAATATGTTTACTCTTAAGCATCATGTTAAAACACTTATACGTTCCTTTTAACATCATATTAGCATCCATATGGCATGTAAATAAGTTCACAAATCATTGACAATAAGTAAAAATTCATTTTACATATTCAAGAGTACCCTAGATGGTGATTTAGCTAAATATAACATATGAACACATAAAATCTTAGTTATGAAATGATTAAGCTTTATATATAACCTTGTGTGTATGAGTAGAGATAAGAATAACAATCACACCCTTGTGATTAAACCTCTTGGCTTGAAAAATTAGGATGAAACCCTAATTTTTACCAAAAAACCCTAATCTTGCAATAACTTCTTAAAACCCTTTCAGCTAAACCCAACCCTTCATTTCTCCTTAAAAAACCTTAAGTATGATATGTAAACACTAATATGGTGAAAGAAAATCAAAGGTGGAATTGTGTAAATATGGGTTTAGAGCCGTGGGTTTAGAGAGGAGAAAAGGAAGAGTTTTGTGATTTTTTGTAAGTGTTTCTGAAAGGGAAGAGGGAGCATTGCATGCTATTTATAGTGAAAATATCTAACTAACCTAACCATGGTCACTTTCTAACCCTTGCACAAGGTTAATTAGTCAAGTGGTTCATGGTGTAAGAGTTGGTTCCCTATGATCTTTCTTAACCTATATATTTTTAGCAAGTTGATATCTCTTGGTCCTATCTTGAAAATTTCGGCCACATAGGCTCCCATATGATGTTATATTGATTATTTTGGGTATTGGGTATAATCGTGGGTATTTGTTTATGCGTAGTTAGGTTTTGGTGCTTCCGGGAATGCCGAAACGCGTTTTATTGCGAAACGTAAGCATTTTACGTAGCCAATAAAAATAAGATGAACAAAGTTATTAATTATCCTCATAATAATCATATAACACTTGCTTGATGTAAACATTTAATTGTTTAATGCTCGTTTACATTGAATGATCATTTTTAGTTTACGCGATTTAACTTAACGTTTACGGTTTAAGAGCAAACGCGTAAAACCCTAAAAATAAATTGTGAATTAGATAATGTCATACAATGACCTAAAACATGAGGTGTTACCCTTGTGCATCAACTTGGCTCACAAATATCTTCATAATATCCCCTAAGTAGTATATATACATGCATCTAATGAACCAACTCACACACTCTTCATTTCATTAACAAAAAAATCACAAAACTATCTCTCTTTCTCTCTTATAACCTACGGCAACAAACACCCCTTTGATATAATTCATAGTTTGATTTTCTAAGAGCATACACACATACACACATCATACTTAATGTATTCTAAGATGTATTGAAGGTTGGGATAACCATTTACAAGGTTTAAGGAAGATAATTTAAGATTAGGGTTTTGGAAAAGATTAGGGTTTTCAAGGGTTATTATCTTGGGTTTTCATCTAAACAAGGGTTTAGATCACTTTTTTCATCATCCTACCTCATTATTAAGGTTACCTAAAAACCTTAATCTCTTTATTTCTTATGATTATATGTGTATATGATGTTTATATAGCTAAATTTACCAGTAGGAACTTTAAACATGTAAAGGAGATTATTTACTTGTGATATCATTTGTACACTTTTCTATGTTATATGATAAGCTTAATATCATGATAAAAATGTATATAAGTGATGTACCAGTTGGTTAAAGTGTCAAAGATGTATTAGGTAACAAATTAGGGTTTTGAAGTACTTAAGGAAAGTTATTGTTTTCATGAGTTGTTAATGACTTGATAATCTTGTTATCATGAAATCTCATGGACTAAATATAGACTTTGGACCTTATTATATATATGACATATGATATAAAGCAATATGGAAGACTTGTGGTAACTTTACTAAGTTGAAAAGCATTTAAAACAAGTATATGAATAAGTATATCTATTGATTACAAAGGGGCTGTTTGGATTCTTATTTTAGACAGTAAGTTTTACATTTTAGAAAGATAATACACCTCATGACGATTCTAAAAAGGTAAGAAACTCGAAAAACAGATTAATAACAAAAAAGATACGATAAAAATACGATTTACGTTAATACGGGGTTTTATAAAACTATTTTTATAAAAGTTACTATTCATGACAGAAACTTTTACTTTTTTAAACCTCATAAATCAATAGAACTTTCAATTACGAGAACGTGCTCGAAAGAATCGCTAAAAATGGAGCTATAACGAATAAGATACGACATTTACGGGTTTACACCTAATTACGAACGTCAAATAAGTGTATGAGCTGTTGTGAACAGTAAAAACACTATTCATCACAGAATGTTGAAAAATTAAACATGTAATATTTTGATCACTCGTCTTAGTATGAAAGCGTAGGCATAAGAACGTCACAATCTACGTAAAACCAACAAGTTTATGCTATATTTACTAAAACGGTAATTATAAACGTTTTTACTTATTAAACACAATTTTACAAAAACAATTAGATGGTGATTGAGATATATAGACCTATATGTGGTATTAGTTGAGAAAAGTGCTATATTACTAGGGAGTTTCATAATAAGGCCTCTTCGGGGTGGCGTATCGACAAGTTGTTGGATTTACGATTTAAAGTGTCCTAGCTCCTCATACGTTCACTACATGACCTCTTAATTATGATAGCCCGAACGATAGTATGATGAGCTATATAGGAATATATTATATTGGTTAATCGAAGTACATGGTACGTATACGACCTATGTTAATTTAGGTTGCATTCGATCATTTACGTGACACGTTATCTGTGATATTTGGATTATCAGTAACTCAAGGTGAGTTCATAGCCCCACGTTTTACATGCTTTTGTTTTATAAGTTTTTGGGATGAGGAACATGCAATGTTTTACAACTGGACACAAGTGGATACATTTACATTATGATTACGTGTTGCCTAAGTAGCGATAACCCAATTTGAGCCCATTATCATGAACTGTCAATTACTGGACTATGAGCGCGAATGTTATGAATAGATCTATTAGGATTGACATCCCCGTTTGGGTGATTAGCTATCACTAGGCAAACGAACGTTAACAGATAGTCACGACATAGGATGTTGCGGGTTAGAACATCATCACGGGCAATGTAGGCCATTTATATGGTATTCATTTATGTCGAGCTTCAGTGTCATGAGCTTAGGGCAACGTAATTACATTTATATGATGTCTGCATCTGTTGCATTATCATACACTTGGGAAATCTTGTAGTCCTACAATATACGATTTATCAAACCTATGAATTCACCAACATTATTGTTGACGTTTTAAAGCAATGTTTTTCAGGATCATATGCACGAGTACAGGGATACATTGGTGGTTTTGATTTGGATATCATGCATTAAAGATTTTGTCACATTACATTTTGTATAACTGTATGGGCTAGAAATCTTTGTATTTTGAACAAGTGGACAAGTGAAGCTTCGGCTTATGTAACAAATACTTTGTTAAATCCAATGTATCAGTTTTAAACGACTTTTTGGTCGTTCTATATACATCTTGTGTTATTGATCAATGAAGTAACACGCCCCGGACCCTTATTCCGCTGCGACCTAATTTGGGGGTGTTACACTCTACTCTATCATCTCTTGTTCTTCACAATTTAAAATTTCTAATAAAGAAACTCGTGAATACTTAGCCTAATGAATTAAGATCGGCACTTTAATAAGTCACATTGACTGGCAACAATCTCAATTCTAATAAATCGAACTTCGCATATTTAAAATCAATTATGGGAACTTGCAAAGTCTTGACCTTTTCAAGCTAGACTTGCGTTTTATAGCTCCTTGTATAAAAGATTAGCAAAAATCAATCTATTTACAGTTAAGGAGAAAACTAAGATATAAAACCGGTCGGGTCAAAATTTACTTTTTATTCTCACCAACGGAAAACATACATTCGTGTCAACTATTTTCTATTTTTTTATTCAACTAACTATTTATATTTTAACATTTTTCTACACACACATTTTTTTATGAACCATAAACTAGATATTAAGACTTAAAAATTAAAAAAAAATTGCGGGAAAACGGGGTTGCGAGGGACACAACAAGGCACAGGTAAGATCACATTTCGATAGAAATCCCCCCCCCCCACACTTAGAATGGAACATTGGCCTCAATGTTAAAAAATGTCGGGTTTTACCCCCACACTTAGGAATGAAAAGGGCAAATGCAAAAAATTCCAAGTGTGAAAAGGGAAACACAATATATATACACGATCATGATTAAGGATTCCTTAATAAGTAGAAGATCGAAGACCGGATGATTGGAGGATTGAAAACAAGCACGGATCTTCATGATCTTAAAGAATCCTGCAAAAACGAAACCACATACCATAGAAAGAAACACGCCCCCACACTTAGGTTATAAAATCACACACTTATTTATTAATCAAGAAAATAGAAAAGAAGAAAAGACACGGGTTGCCTCTCGAGAAGCGCTTATTTTTGTTTACCGAGTCTTGAGCCTGACTCGATCCCCCCACACTTGAGCGGGTTAAGGGGATAGAAATGGAGAAACGGGACATCCAAGTGAGGAATATCCCCTCCAGAAATCAGCATCGGGCTTTTATAAAAATTAGAAGTGATTTCGCCCCAATAAGATAAGAGAGGAGAAATGAGAATACCAGGATTGAACACTTTGTCCTCGTTTTCGGACGAAAATGAAAGCAAAAGGTCAAACACTGGACAAAGGGTGGGTTGGGTGGGTAAAAGATTAGGCATAAGAACATCGTGTTCAGAAATATCACCCACCACTTTGTTAGTAACAACACCCTTATCGGGCTTAAAATCAAAGCAAATCTCAACATCCGATGGTTCCGGAGGAGGACAAGAAGGTGACGGATCATTAAAATGATCAAGGTTAGATGACTCATTTTCGGGAAGAGAAAGGGAATCATTATTAAGCAATACTTCAAGAAAACGAATATCCCCTTCCGAGTCATAATCGTCATCCTCAATGCCCAGTAGCATCGAGTCATCAGAAGCAAGAAATAAATTGATCTCCTCCATAAGAGAGTCACTATCCTCAACGAGGATAGGAGATGGAGAGAGAGACTCAAAAATTGTGTCAGCAATTTCCAAATTAAGTTCTTCCGGCGGTCTTGAAGATGAATTATCATACAACAAATTCTCAACAAGACGGATTTCTTCCTCTAGATCAAAGTCGGCTTTCTCAATTCCCGGTGGAATTGGATCGATATGAGCGAGTTCACCGGAGAACTCCTCGAGAAGATAATCAAACTTAGGTGAAGAATCAATTAAAATATCACCGTTAAGCAAAGATTCGATAAGATTAGACTCGGCATTGAAATAATGCGGATCAATCTTTGGAGAAATGATTTCTTCATCATCAAAAAGAGGGTTCGAATAAATTTTGAAATTTTCCATCGGAACGTCCTCATCAGAAAGTGACTCGTCATCACTAGAGGTGATATCGTCGTTTGAATCAATAAGAGGATTCGAGAAAGTTGTAAAAGTCGGAGAAGTTTCATCATATTCGGGCATATCACACTCACTTTCATTATCGGAAAAATCCTCGGACTCACTTGAGAGTAGGACAAGGTTCTCAACACTAGACTTTATTACTTCGTCCGATTCCTTTTCAGGAATAGTGCTAAGATGCTCGTCCCCCATTATTAGAGAGTCCTTGGGTTCTCTAGTCGGTAAGACGGAAGGTGAAGATGTGATAGCAACAGACGGAGAATATCGAGCAATAATATCTCTCAAAGGAATAGAATCATCCTCGTCGTCATCATAATTACAAATGGATTTAATACATTGTGAAGCAGCAAGATACTTTTCTTCCATTAGAACGCGCTCCTTTTTCCGCATCTCAATGTCCAAACCACTATAATCTTGCAAGAGTTGTTAATTTTAAACTCACAATCTCTTTCATATTCATCATCAATCTGCTCACCTCGAAATCTTTTATAACTCAAATCATTCGTGATATCATTAATATCGTCATCAATCAACCGCTTCTCACTCATTATTTCTTCTATACTCATGTCTTTCTTTTTAAAACTCTCCTCTTTATTAATCCTCTCGATTTCAAGAAGTTGAACGGTAGAAAATTGTGAGGGTTGAATTTGGTCAAGACCGAAAGAATTAGAATAATTGAAATTTTGGTTCATCGTTTGACACTGAAAAGTCGCATGAAAACCCCCGCAGTTTTCACAAACAAGATTTTGTTGTGAAAAATTTGGTGAAGTTTGTGGAAAATTAATATCGAAGTTTTGATCGAAAACCGGGTTCTGATTGTAAACAAACGAAACTTGAGGTGGACAATCGAAACCATAATGAGCATTGTTTCCACATAACTCACAAGTATACGTCGGGTACTGGGGTTGTGGAAGGTAGTCGGAAAAATTTTGATCATTATTGAAAGAATTCGGTTTTGGATCATAAGCGAATGAATTTTCATTTCTCGAAGCGCAAAACGAACAAAATCCACCTTTTAATGGGCCTTCACACCCACAGCAAGTGACTGGCTTTCCATCGCCATAAGTGCAATTTAAACAAGTTCCATTTAGAAGATTAACACCACACTGTTGGCATGTACATAGATAACAATAGAAGCCATCACATGGTTGTCCACACCCCGCACACTCGCGTTGGTTGAATGACGTCATAATAAAAAGAATTAAACATTATAAGATAAGAATAAAAATTAAACAATAAGAGGGTAAGGAGACAATATTTTTTAGATTGAAAATAATACATAAGAAAAGAAATAAAAATAAGAAAGAAAAAAAAATTTGGTATTTTTTTTAATATTTATAAAAAAGAATAAAAATAAAAATAAAAATAAGAATAAAAATATTTTTGGATTTTTTATATTTTTATAAGAACGAAAATAAACTTTCCGAAGAAAGGATCTTCAAGGCTCGAATACGAACAATCCCGTAAAAATCGCTACACCTCTCCCCGGCAGCGACGCCATTTTGATGTTCGTCAAAAACCCCTCAAATATATTCTATATATTTATAGAAAATACATATGCGTATACGCAAGCTAAGTATCATACAAATTATTCTTAGGAAATAATAAAAAGTAATCAACACGGGTATCGTTTTCCTCAGCGAGAGGTGAATGGAAATCTACGTTCAAGTTGTAAATCGAGCTTGATTGTCATAAAAGTTTTTGGTTTTGGTTTTAAACTATTTTTAAACTAAAAATTAAACTAATATTAATTCTAAGATTTAAAACTACAAGATTATACTAAAATTGATCTAAAAGATATAAATGACAAATATGCTTAAAAAAATATAAATGACTAATATGCTTGCTAAGTGACGTGAAAAGTTCATTAAGTGTGAATTTAGGTTTATTAACAAATTAATTCCCTTATAAAAGAATTTTATCTCACAACATTGGTTCATTTTGCTAAAAACCTCTTGAAAAGATATTAATTACTAGATGTGTAGTTTGACTATTTCTTCGGCTTTTGTCCTTCAAAACATTCAAACAATAAATCTAAATAATCCAAAATTATTAATTAAACCTTTTTTTTAAATCCACACTTAAATCCCAATTCACAAATGTCACTTAACAAGCACTAATAAACTACTCACTACGCATGGCAATTATCAAATAAGCAAACATTTTATAAAATGACAAAATAAATCTACACTAATTAATTGAAAAAGGATAGAAAATGGAACCGAATTGGAGACCCGCAATTAAACGTAAACCACCCGATTTATTTAGCTAAAACAAATAATCAAATTCGGTCTAGCTAAATAAACCCATAAGCTCCTCGCCTCGTGAGTTGACCGGTACCAAAAATTCAAACAAATAAAACATAACATAAACTGTTAACAGTAAATAATAAATTTGTATCAAACTACATGGCCCAAGCTTAGTTCCTACAAATCAAAGGCAGCACAATCACAGATGAAGCCCAAATCGAAAATCCTACCAACTAGACTATAACCTAATTACCAAACCGTAGCCCAAGTGATTAGTCTACAAATTAACAACAGGCCTTTATATCTCACGAGGATCAAAAAGGGATTACCAATCATAGGCCAATAGAAAGTCGTTTAGAACCAGCGAGACTAATAAGCCGCTAATAATGGGATCATACTAACTAAATAAGCTAAGATGACAATAACCATATGCTCGGCTTAATTAAATAAAACAAAAAGCAAGACGAGATCTAAACTATTTAAGCTCCATTTTAAACAATAAGCACAATCATGAAACTAGATTAAACTAAAAAATGTTTTAGATCTTACCCGCAACCTTTTAAACAAACAAGCTTGACGAATGATTTTCAACAATATTAGCTCATACCAAACTGACTCATCCAAACCGAAATAGCCACATTTTTGGAACAATAAGCACTCGTAAAAATCACAAACTAGTAAAGACAAATCGTAACTGAAATGAATATAAGCTCAAACCTAGCGAAGAAGCTATTATAAAGCTTATCGATCAAAATAAAGAGCTACAAGCTTATAAAACTAAAAATAAGCTAGACTTTAGCTTATTATTCAAACTTATAATCGAAACTTATTAAGGATTACAAGTTATGAATTATTTAAGCTTGGTGAAGAGCTTATTTAATCAAAACGTTTAATTGAGAATAAGCTGTAGAATAGGCTCAGATAATAAGCTACAAAAGAGGAGCTTATAGCTTCGATAAGCTTAAGAAAACAAAATAAGTAATCTAAAACAAAAATTTGGAAATAAACTAAAAAAAACTAACTAACTCCAAGTGAGGTCAGCGATTCATTTTATAGCCAAAAATAAGGGATTA
>BQNB010087299.1:0-24940 GCA_026074375.1 Tanacetum coccineum
CATTAATATATATATATATATATATATATATATATATATATATATATATATATATATATATATATATATATACACACACACACACATACATACATATATATATCGTGTCGATTTCGGAAATAAGGATTATTTAACTTTGACTTTCGAGCCCATGCTCGCTTCTTTTCGTCGGCTTTTCGCGGAGTATTTTGGTCGGTTGTATCGTTCAACGGTTTGCGGTGTTTAAGCTACATCGTGTTGTTGTCACACTTTGCCCAAGTGTTTTTGAGTCGTTTTCGCGTAATTACCACACAACCATAAAATGAGATAAAATATTAAGAATGAGATAAAGTCTTGGTAACAAGACGACGGTTTTTGTAATGAGATTAACGGTGTAAGATAACGAGTTCGGAATGAAATGAATTTGGAATGGGATTTTGGGATGATAAAATGTGGATTTTGCGTGAGTAAAGGCGAACGCTTATACAATAAGATAATTTTGTATAAGTATTGATATAGTGAGTGTATATTAGGCCGTTGCCGGGTACATTGTGCGCTTGCGTAGAGATTTATTGTGTGCTGCTTATTGAGATTATGCGGTTGCTTTGATTACTGATCGAGGTGAGTTCTCGTAGCCCCACTTTTTACCGTTTTCTGTTGGGGGGAAATGATACTCAAATGTGTTTTGAAATATTTTTGAATTGATCTGTGCGAAATGTGGTTTTGTTTTTCGGATAAGATATGTGCTTATGATTGTTATGTGAATATATAGGATTTTACTTGCATGTGCTGTGTTTGGCATGCAAGGGTTATGATTTTACTTGCATGTACTGTGTTTGGCATGCAAGGGTTGTGAGGTCCTGCCCTAATTATAGTGCTCCAGTTGGTAGGCCCTTTAGGTGCGTAAGTGACATATGGTTCTTACTAGCAGTGATGCTAGGGTTGTTTGCATATATTCACTGTTATATAGCACTATTGTCCACTGTTGATATATTGGCACAACTTTTGGGTTTAAGGTCAAACCTACGAGCTAACCAACATTATTGTTGACGTTTTCGAGTATCATTTTCAGGTGTGTCAAATCAAAAGTATGTGATTGATATTGGAAGCAAAAAGATGTAACCCCAAAGGGACTGGGTAGAGATGGACGAAATTTTAAATCATGTTAAGTTTTAAACTTGTAAAGTTTTGTAAACTTCAGTTTTATGAATGTAAATTATAAAGTGTGTGATCTTGTATCTTGTGCGATGAATGGTATCGTCGCATCCTGTGTTTCCGACATTGACGGGGTGTGACAGGTTAAGCTTTCCTCGCTTTCCGAATCGGATGACTCCTTTTCGAGGTAACACTTTTAACATAACACAATCTCCAATTTGGAATTCCAAAGGCTTTCGCCTTATGTTGGCATAACTCTTTTGCCGATCTCTTGCAGCTTGCAAGCATTTTCGGATTTGAACTATCTTTTTGGTGGTTTCATGGATTATCTCTGGTCCCGTGAGTTGAACATCTCTAACTTCGGCCCAGCAGACAGGTGATCGACACTTTCGACCATAAAGTACTTCGAATGGTGCTGCCTGGTAACTGTTATTGTAAGAAAATTCTACCAGTCATAAGTGTTTCTCCCAACCTTTTCCAAAATCTATAACACAGGCTCGAAGCATATCTTCGAGTGTTTGAATGGTTCTTTCACTTTGCCCATCAGTTTTGGGATGATATGTCGTACTCATGTCTAATCGAGTACCCAAAGCATTCTGCATTGACTGCCAGAATCTGGATGTGAAATGACTGTCACGATCCGAGATGATAGATATTGGCACTCCATGTCATGAAACTATTTCCTTTGTGTACAACCTTGTAAGGGGTTCATACATCTGTACTTCTCTGGGTAGGGATGACATGTATGACTTTGTAAGGCGGTCTACAATGACCCAAATTGTGTCATGTCCGCTTGATGTTTTGGGTAGTTTTGTAACGAAGTCCATCGTTATTCTTTCCCATTTCCATGTAGGAATTTTTGGTTTGTATAGTAAGCGGATGGCTTCTGACATTCTGCTTTAACTCTAGAGCATGTTAAACACTTGCTAACATACTCAGCGATGATTGCCTTCATGTTAGGCCACCAATAGAGTTTCTTTAGATCCTGATACATCTTGTCAAAACCTGGGTGGATGGAATATTTCGATTTATAGGATTCATGCATGATTAAATCCCTCAGATTACCAAAGAGTGGTAACCAACTTCGATTCTTGATACATCGGGTTCCATCAGGACGTACTTCAAATGCTTTGTCCATTCCTCGTAGGTTCTCAGCTTTGATGTTCTCTTCTTTAATCGCCTCAGTTTGAGCTTCGAGGATTTGTGATGGTAATTTTGGGTAAAAGGTCATGACTAATGCTCTAACTCAGAGTGGTTTGATTCGTTCCTTCAGGCTTAAGGCATCTGCTACAACATTTTTCTTTCCAGGATGGTAGCGAATCTCACAATCGTAATCTGCGAGCAATTCTAGCCAACAACGTTGTCTCATGTTTAACTCTTTCTGATCAAGGATGTGCTGAAGGCTTTTATGATCAGTGAACATAGTACACTTTGTACCATACAGATAGTGTCTCCAAATTTTAAGAGCGAACACTACTGCTCCTAATTCGAGGTCGTGTGTGGTATAGTTCTCTTCATAAGGCTTGAGTTGTCGGGATGCATATGCAATAATTTTCTCTCTTTGCATTAACACCGCTCCCAGACCTTGAGGTGATGCATCACAATAAACAACAAAATCATCGTTTCCTTATGGTAATGCTAAGATTAGAGCTTCATACAATTTTTGTTTTAGCTGTTGGAAGGCTGACTCTTGGTTTTCTCCCCAGATATACTTCTTGTTTTTCTTGGTTTTCTCCCTCAGCAAGTATGCTATTCCTTGGGCATTGTTGTTTGCCTTTGGGCACTGGTTTCTGTAATACCCTTTCTCTCCGCAGGCATGACAAGTTACTAACACTGGTTGCAAGTTGCTTCCAGTGGTTGGCCCTTTGTTTCTGCAGTTCCTGGTCAGATGACCCACCTTGTTGCAAGTCCGACACTTGACAGTGCAAGGTCCTGTGTGATGCATGGTACATTTCTTACACATAGGAAAAATTCCAGTATACCTACTATTTTCAGTTGGGGTGATAGCATAAGCCTTGACGAATTCTTGCCTTATATTATGTTGTTGTTGGTGATCATTATTGCGGTTGTTATTGTTGTTACGGTTATTCTGGTAGTTGTTGTTGTTGAAGGTTCTTCTATCATCAAACTTTCGTTTGTGATCCTTGGTTCCTTGCACAGAATTGTGCTTTATTACCTGATCCATTAACCTCTGAGTTATAGTAATGGCTTCTTCCAAAGTTTGAGGCTTTGAAGCGGTAACATTTCCTTCAATACTTCTGGGTAATCCCCCGATGAAGACTTCCATGAGTTTCTCAGAATTTGGCACCATAGTTGGGCATAAGACTGCCAATTCCTGGAATCTTCTAACGTAAGTCTTGAGATCATTTCCTTTTACAGTCAGATTGTAAAATTCATCTTCCATTTTCTTGACCTCAGTTCGGGGACAATACTTCTTTATTAAGAGCCTTTTAAATTCGGCCCAGGTGATCTTATAGGCTTCCTTTATTCCAATAGGCTGGGCAAATGAATTCCACCAGGACAAATCTTCTTCAGTTAGAGTGCCAGTAGCAAATTTCACTTTGCAGTCTTCGGTACAGTTGCTACGGGAAAATACGGATTTAGTTCGTTCAAACCAGCGGATGAGGCCAACAACGCCTTCCATACCTTTGAAATTGAAAGGTTGGCAACTCATAAACTCTTTGTAGCTACATTTTCTTGCTACAGGAGTTTCACCTTGTCGGGTGTTCCTATTTGTATTGTCAGCATTTTCCATGGTAGCAGCTTGTGCTTCCAGAGCTGCGGCAACACTATCAGCAACTAGTTTCCTGATGGCGGCTTGAGTCATGGTTGGTGCTGCAGATGTTGATGTCCTCTTGGGAGCCATTCTATCAACATTAACAAGACAACACAAAATAATAATCATATCATAAGTCTTTTGTACAATGTATGGAAATTTTGACAATGACTTATTTGATACAAGTTCTAACAAAGAAATACACATTCTTTGATATTACGTTACAGGATATAACGGAATTTTTTTGGGATGGATACTCTAACAAGCATCTAACTCATTAGGTTCCTCGGGGACTGGTTCACTTCCCAGTGGTTTTAGTATGATACCGCGACCACTTAGATAACTCATTATGGATCATACCGTACATGAGTAATCGTAATACATGACATAGGATAGACAATCACGATAAACATAAATCGATATAATAATACAACGAAGGTATAATGAATAAACCACTGTATTAGTCATAAACAATCTTGTACTTCAAATTTTACATAGTCTAAATTTGGGACAAGTGTCGTTATTGATGCCACACATCTGTGGTTGGATTATAACAAAAAAGATGTAATTGATTAGGATTAGTTTTGTGTCTGGTGGTCTCCCTTATGCGTTCTTGCGCTTATGGTCTTGTTCAGAAGTCTTCATATCTGGTCGGTGTCGAACCTGAATATCCTTGATGAGTATCTCTAGAGTAGAAGTCCTGACGCGAGCAAGAACAATCTTGTCATCATGCCTTATCTGAAATTCAGAAATCTGAGTACGGGCTTCTTGAAGTTCGGTTTCTAGTTGGTCAAATTCTCATTGTATGATTACTCGACCATTACCAAGACCTTCTATCTTATCTTCCATGTGCTCAATGCGCTCAAGAGGGAGCTCATCTAAGTGATTCAAAATAGTCTCGATCTGTTCCTCATGACGCTCCAAACTCGTCTTATGAGAACTCTCTATATCTCAAATACCTGAGGTGGGTAGAGAAATCAGTAGAGGAGGGTGATAGGAAACGGGCTCGTTTCTGAGGTGGTAAAATCTCTTCAGGAAGAAAGAAATCTTGGGGATCAAACATTGGTGACGGAGGCAAAGCAGTTAGTGGAGCAATAGGAGCTTGTGGTAGTGGAATATGTGATTCATTACTAGTAGCAGTATATGCTTCCATGACCTTCATATACAGATCATTGTGGAAAGGTGAGATGGCTAGCGAGGCCAAAAGATACTTAGATAAATCATCTGAAGGATTAGGAGAGATGTTTCCCAGTGAGGCTGGGGAATAGTCCGGTGAAGCCGAAGTATAGTCAGGAGTGTTTGTAGAGGAAAAGGCATCCTCAACATCGAAATCAAATGGGACGATAATGGGGTAGATATAGTCAGGAGTAGACATATCTCTGTAACAACCCAGTGTAAATAACATAAGTTATTTATATAATAATCTAATAGTTATGTATCATTTACATACTATTCGGGAAATGCAGTGGCACAGAGGACTTTCTTAGATGGAAAAAATAGTTATAGTTAAGGTTTAAACCTTGTTCTCTATAACCGCGGCTCTTGATACCAATCTATAACACCCCCTTATTTGACATATAGCAGCGGAAGCTAATTTGGGGTATTACTTCATGAACCAACAGTCATAATCATAGAAAACGACTCAAAAGAGACGTTTTGGAAAATTTAGTTATCATTCAATATTATATCAGAGTTTTACAAAAGAGGTCCCAAAGTACATTGAAAACATAAAGTTTGAATGATAACAAGTTTGGACGTCCTCAAGTCCAATGCCACTCCGTGCCATAGTTGCTCAATTACCTGAGATAAACATGCTAAAAGGATCAACACAAAGGTTGAGTGAAATTCACAAGTTTGAAATGTAATAATCGAATACAAGTCAATGAAATAGTAATAATTGCAACGAATACAATTATCATGGAAAACAGTATTATTGCCCTAAGCTCATGCAACCAAACATTAACATCCGAAGTCAATTTAACGACTTGAAGGAACAACTGTCCTTAAGGAAAGGTAACTTGCCAAAGTTATCATTTGTTCTCAAATTATAGTGCGGTTGGGTTACTACCCATGTACGGGTACACCAACGGGAAGTAGTCACCCCAAATAGATCTATCCACATATTTCCATGTTCACTCGCAAGTGATTATGTTCATGATTAAGAATATTTGGCCATGAAAAGCAAACTTAGGCAATAATGTAGCAAACAAACTATCGTAAGATCGATCCCTTGGTGCCCCGAACAAGGGGGAGCATACATCAAGGGGGAGTCTTTAATCGTCGATTTCTTTCTCTCTACTACAACTCGACGATCAACCTTTTTGGATTCGACAAAAAGGGGGAGAAATAGAATTTAACTCATTAATAATTTATAAACTTCTAATTTTATACTAAATGAGTTTATGTTTTGTCATCATCAAAAAGGGGGAGATTGTTAATACAAATAATGTCTAAAAACGTTATTTATATTTTTTGACCTCTCGATGTTTTGATAATAACAAAATGTGAAAACGTTTACGATAAAATTAAACGTTTATAAATTACTAATCGTAAAATTCCATTTCTAAGATTAATCACTTAAGGTATGGATAAACAAATCATTAAACATGATTAGTGATCAAGAAAATAATTTTTCTTTCCTAAACCTTACATTTTTACAAAAGTGTTTTTACAAAAATATAAACACAAAATAATTATTTATAAAAGAAATGTTTTATTAAATTAATTAATTTGAAATCAGTTTTTCCCCCCAAAATGGAAGGTTCTAAAACAGATAAAACCTTCCTCACAAAAAGACAAAATGGGGAGCGTAGTCTACGGCGGCCCCCTTATAGGCCTGGCGGCCCCCTTATATATAAGGGACCGTCGGGACCGCCGTCAGCAACGGCTCTTTTTTTATCCCCTATAAATACTGGGCCACCCCATCTGAAAAACATAACCTCTTGCCACGAATTTTCTCAGATCTATTTTTCTCTCTTCTTTCTTTCTTTCTAAAACACATATCTTGATCACTAACTTACCTTGATCTTTTTTCAAGTGATTAATTCTTTCTTCCTCCTTTCTTCTTCTAATCAAATGCAAGAGAAGAATAATCGTATTCTTCTACATACGATTTGTTGTCAAGTGATCTCTCTCTTCCTCCTCAAGATCACATATCTTTATTACATTTAATTTGTGTTGTTGTGTAATTTAGATTGTGTGTAGATCTAATAGTGTAAATTGTGTATTGGTGTGATTTGGATTGTGTGCCAATCCAAGGGTATATATATCTTGTGAGTGTATAAAGACTTGGTGAAGTCTCAGATTGGTTCTAGCTAAGATTAGGACTCGACATCTAGCTTAGAAAAGAAAGTAAGCGACGTGTAAACGGTTTTCTCCGCCTAAAGGAAGCTTGTTGACATAGTGAAATCTCGAGTGGAGTACTCGGGGAGTGGAGTAGGAACGAAGAGGTGCTTCATTGCCGAACCACTATAAATCTTGGTATCTTGGTTTGATCGTTTCTTTCTCTATCTCTTTATTCTTATTGTTTACTTAGTTCATTACATTAGATACTTTAGTTGTGATTCATATTGTTGATTGATTGACATATAACTTAAATCAAACAATTTTCTAAGTAAAGTTTTTAAACGGCTAATTAACCGGTAAACTATTCAACCCCCCCCCCCCCTTCTTGTTTCCTACAATTGCTATCAGAAGCAAGGTCACTCAAGATTTTTAAAATATATTGTATTTTAAAGCTTGGATCTATCTATGGATTCCGACAAATATCTAGAAGGGCAATCTATGAAAAGACCACCACTCTTTGAAAGTGATAGTTTTATTTATTGGAAAAATAGATTCGAGACATATGTTAAATCAAAAGATCTAGATCTTTGGCATGTTATTACAAATGGTGATTTTCAACCTATTATTCAAAATCTGAAAACCAAACTTGATGAGGTTGTCCCTTTTGAAAAACAAACCGATGATCTTAAAAGAAGGCTTGCGAAAAATAATGAAGCCAAAATGGTTATTTACAATGCTTTGCCTAGAAAAGAATATGAACGAATTTTCATGTGCAATACGGAAAAATAAATTTGGAAAACTTTGTTAATCACCCATCAAGGTAATAACCAAGTCAAAGATAATAAGATCGACCTTCTGGTTCAACAATATGAACAATTCATCATTTCCGAAGACGAATCTATAGATAGTGCTTTTGCTAGATTTAATACTAATATTACTAGTCTTAAAGCTCTTGATGAAGGTTATTCTAGTAAGAACTACGTAAGAAAGTTTCTTAGGGCTCTACATCCTAAATGGAGAGCAAAAGTCATGGCGATTGAAGAATCAAAAGACTTAACATCACTATCTCTTGATGAACTCATTGGAAACCTCAAAGTCCATGAGATGATCATCAAGAAAGATTCCGAAATAGTCAAAGCAAAAGTTGAAAGGAAATCTCTTGCTTTAAAGGCTAAGAAAGAATCTAGTGATGAAGAGTGTTCGAATTCTGATAGTGAAGATGAAGAGTACGCCATGGCGGTAAGAGACTTCAAGAAGTTCTTTAAGAGAAGAGGTAGACTCGTAAGACAAACTCAGAACGACAAAAAGACCTTTTAAAGAAGCCGAGATGACAAAAATGGCAAAAGTGAAAGGAAGTGCTTTAGATGCGGAGATCCAAATCATCTTATTGGAGAATGTCCAAAGCCACCAAGAGACAAGAACCAAAGAGCATTTATTGGAGGTTCTTGGAGCGATAGCGGTGAAGAGAACGATGACCAGATCCAAATTTACATGTCTTGTAGCTCAAGCACCAAATGAGGTATGTTCCGAATCCTTCTACTTTAGTGATGAAAACTCATCAATTGATGATTTAGCTTTAGACAACGAATATGATAAGTTATGTAAAATGAGTCGAAAGATAATCACCAAAAACAAAAGATTAAAAGCTACTAGAAATAGTCTAGAAAATGAACTTAGAGAATTAAAAGATAAATTGCTCACACTCGAGAAAAACAAGGGAGTTGACATTGATTGTGCAAAGTGTCATGCACTTAAAATTGAGAATGAAAAGCTTAAGGATGAATCCACTAGATTAAAACAAATTTAAAAATAGCACATATTGCTTAAATAAAATGTTAATTAATCAAAATCCCTCCTGTGATAAATTAGGTTTAGGGTTTAATTCATTTGAAGCATCATCTAGTGGAACTAAGAAAATAAAATTTATGAAAGCTCAGAAAAAGGTGTGTTCTGATGGAGGTCCCATAATTATGGGCGGCCCCCTTAATGATCCGACGGGCCCCAAAATAAATATGGGACCGCCACCAGTAACACATGGATCTGAGAAAACTGTGTCATTTCAAAAATCTATTTTGGGTTCTAGACCAAAACACATAATTGTCAACAAAGTCAAAGTTCCCATTGCTAGTGACAATGAAGTTAAACAATTCTATAAGCCATTGTTAAAACCCGTAGTTGGATCTTCTAAACCCAATTTTAGATCAAAAACTTCACCTCCTAGAAGAGTCAATAATAACTATTCTCGCCCTAAAACATCGCAACCAAAAAGACATGTCAGTAGACAAAACCAACCTCATGGCTTTCCTGTAAGTTGGAACTACCTTCCACGTCAAAGTTACATGCCATGGGAAATGTGTCCTCCATTTTTATATCCCAACCAATTACATCAAATGCAAGGGATGTTTAGCACTAACAACTTTGGACCCATAATATATTGGGGACCAAATGTTTGAGTTAGTGTGTTATATAAATAGATATGCCTTGGAGTCGACTTGGAGCCCGACGAATGGATCAAGGATAGCGGATGCTCTAAACATATGACGGGCAACCGAAAGCTCTTCTCCACTTACAAGGCATACAATGGAGGTAACGTCATTTTTGGTAGTAATCTTCGCGGTAACATCATTGGCAAAGGTACAATTTCTAATGACTCCCTCAAAATAGATAATGTAGAACATGTCGACAACTTAGGATTTCAAACATTGCTTAAGTATAGGACAATATATTGATAATAAATTGTAAGTATCATTCTCTAAACATGAATAGTGAAATCAACTAAGGACGGTAAAGTCATAGGTAGAGGTATTAGAAGAAAAAGTTTTTTGTGATGAAAATAGGGAACATAAATCAAGAGATCAAATTTGTCTAACAATACTTGCTGAAATTCCCACATTGTTGGCATAGAGATTAGGACACACAGCAAATATGCGTCTCATTCAATCGTTGGCCTCTAAGGATTTAGTTAGAAACTTATCTAGATAAGTTTGATCAACACTTATTGTATGCTTGCAAAATTTGAAAACAAGCTCACGCTAGTCACAAAGCTAATAATGTAGTCTCAACGACTAGATGCATGAGAACTTCTAAGAAAATCTCCATAATGGATTCTCTTTGGTCCCATCAGTGCCGTACGGTCGTTACAGGAGGAAACCATTACACTTAGTCAAAAGTAGATGACTACACTAGTATACTTAGACTAGATTCCTTAAGAATAAAACCGAAGCTTTCATCAATTTCAAAATATTTAGTAAGAAAATCCAAAACTAATTAGGATGTACAATAGTGTCAATAAGAACCGACCACGGTAGAGAATTTAATAATGAAGTGCAATTTGGAGAGTTTTGTAATGCCAATAGTATTACTCATAACTTCTCGGCTCCACGCACTCCTCAATCAAATGGCGTGGTTGAAAGGAAAAATAAGACACTTCAAGAAATGAGTAGGACTATGTTTTGAGATGAGCAATCGTTACCACAGAAAGTTTGGTGTAACTCCGTATAGATACTTTAAACTTGCCATCTCAACCGAATTCTCACAGAGCCATCTAGGAAAACACCTTATGAACACTAAGAGGTAGAAAACCCACACTAGATTATTTAGATGTCACAGAAGCAAGTGCTTCATTTTGAACAAAAAAAAAGACTACTTACCCAAGTTGAACTTCAAAGCCATACAAAGGTGTCTTTTCTAGGTTATTCACAAAATAGAAAGCCTACATATCCTAAACAAACACACTAGGAAAGTCGAAGAAATCA
Organism: Tanacetum coccineum; assembly: GCA_026074375.1. Lineage (NCBI taxonomy): Eukaryota > Viridiplantae > Streptophyta > Magnoliopsida > Asterales > Asteraceae > Tanacetum > Tanacetum coccineum. The sequence goes on from BQNB010087299.1 coordinate 10,951, forward strand.
CTTAACATGACATTTGATGAACACCTCCACCCTCCGAGCATCACCCTTGTGGATGATGAATAAACGAGTAAAAGCAATTAAGATCAAACACCGAAATAGAAAAACCTAGAAAATGACATTATGGACGGAAACTTTATATATTTGATGAAATAGTCAACATTAAGGAAACTATGAACCATCCATTAGAAATGGTCATAAAACCTTAACCAAAGAACCCTTAGATCACAAGCCTAAAACCAAAGTAACTTCTTTTGTTTTATATCAACTATAGAACCTAAGAATGTGAATGAATCCTTAGGAGATTGAAAGTTAGATAGTCGCTAAATCAAGAAGAAGAAATCAATTCATTACTACAGACGTTTGGGAGATTAGTTCTACAACCTAATAATATGACAATTATATGAACTAAGAGGTTGTTTAGAAGAAAATTTAGACTAGAACGGTATACGTTTCTCAAAATAAGGCTAAGGTTAGATGCTCAAGCTGTAGCTAAACCAACAGAGGGCATCGATTATGAATGAAACTAATGCTCTGGTTGCTAGAACCTGTACCATTTATATATTATTAGCCTATTCATGCGCCTTAGATTTTAATTATCAAAAGGATGAAAAAAGTGCATTCCTTGAACGGTTTTAATCAATAGAAGGTATATGTGGCACAACCTCCAGGATCATTTGATTTTGAAAAACCGATCATGTTTTAAAACTAATGAAGCTTTAAAAGGTCTTAAAACAAGCACCCAAGATCGTTGGTATGAATAGAATAAAGCTTTTCTTTATTAAACATTAACTATAAAAATGGGAATGGTAGATAACACATCTTTTTATGGAATGGTAGATAACACTCTTTTTACTAAGAAGAAAAGTTCAAATCTCATCATTGTTCAAATATATGTCGATGACATTATATTCGGTTCGACTTGTCAAGACATATGTGATGAATTTGCCAAAATCATGCATGACGAGTTCGAGATGAGCATGATGGGTGAACTTAACTTCTTCCTTGGATTACAAATTAAACAAATGGAAGATGGTATATTCTTTAATCAATCTAAGTATATTAAAGAAATGCTTAAGAAATTTGGTCTAGAAGATTCTAAACCAATGAAAACCCCCATGTCCTCCGATACTAAACTCACGAAAGATGAAGAGTGTGAGTCGGTAGATAGTACCAAGTATCGAGGCATGATAGGTAGTTTATTATACCTAACGGCAAGTAGGCCCGATATCATGTTTAGTGTCTGCCTTTGTGCCCGCTTCCAAGAGGCTCCCAAAACCTCTCACCTTGAAGCGGTTAAGCGTATCTTCCGATACATTAAAGGCACTACGCACTTAGGATTATGGTATCCTAAGGGGACCGGCATAGAAACCGTAGTATATGCCGACTCTGATCATGCGGGAGATTATGTGGACCGAAAGAGCACTAGCGGTATTTGTACGTTCGTGGGATGTTGTTTGACATCTTGGTTCTCGAAGAAACAAACCGCTCTTGCTATATCCACTACCGAAGCCGAATACGTAAGCGCCGGAAAGGCATGTCAACAAGCACTATGGATGAAACAAGCTCTCATCGACTACGACGTACGACTCGACGACGTTCCCATCATGTGCGACAACAAAGGCGCGATTGACCTTAGCAAAAACCCGGTGCAACATTCTCGTACCAAACACATCGAAATACGTCACCACTTTCTTCGTGATAATGTCCAGAAAGGACATATCTCAATCGAAAAAGTGCCGTCCGCCGACAACATCGCCGATATTCTTACTAAACCCCTTAAACGTGAATCGTTTAACTATCTACGTCTTGGTTTAGGAATGATGGAACACATTCCATAAATCATATTAGTCCGCTTCTATTTCTTCTGTCTCAATTCTAGTCCGTGTTCCATTCCGTGTCGTGACAACTTAAATACTTCATCCGAAGTACTTTAAGCATGTTTAATTCGCGAAATGCAAATTAAAACGTCACTCCTCTTCGCAAAACTTTCGTCAAAATTAAATTCAAAATCGTTGCCTGAGGGCGGCCCCCATATAGACGGCCCCCAATATATTTGGGACCGCCGGGGAAATATTGGACCGCCATCAGCATGACCTAGATATGAACACTTAGTCAATTTTTTTCTCAAAACACAAAAACAAACACCCCCTTACCTGCTGGTGTGACGAACACAACCCAAAACACACCAAACTCAAATGCAACCATAAAAACCTTAATTGAAGATCAAATCAACACTAATTATCAATCATAACATCACAAAGATCATCAATTGTAAGTCATTTCATCTATTTTCTTTCAATTTGAGTCTAGGGTTCATGATGAACACCAAAATCAAAATTGGGGATTTTTGATTTTTCTTTCAAATTTGTGTAATTAAGAGTAGTAGGATACAATGTATAACTAATATACTTCCCGTAGACATAGGATTTGCATACATTAGTAAGATTAAACGAAAAATTAATCTTGAACCAAAACCCTAATTTTATTTTCAAATCACTCACGTTAGGAACATAATAAAATTGTTGTTATGCATTGTTAATCCATTCTAAAAACGTTTTCAAACACATGCATAATGATCTCATGAACAAATTTCGAGATACATAATTCATATGTATTTTTCGACTTGTTTGGTTGAGCAAAATCAAATTAAGGAGCGTTTGGGTTAACTCTTAGGATTCTATATTTAGGTCGAGTTGATCGTTACTCTACATTTGTTACATTTAGGCACACACTAGAAACAATACTCATAACATATTACATGTGAAAAGTACTAGAATGTGATTTTATTTTTTTAGGAAAACATGCCTCGCAAATCTTTAGAAGATTACAAAAATACAAGACACTATATCCCTATGATTTCACATGAATTCAGTTCTCCAGTAAAAGAAAAACTAAGAAACCTTGAACAACATTACATTCACGAGGGTCGGGTGGTTTTTGATAACTTTACGGATCTAAACTATGTTCGGTCTTTGTTTGATTTTATCGAGTTTGAGTGTCTTCTTGAAATCAATAAACAAGCGTGTCCTCGCTTTATTCTTGAGTTTTATAGTCATTATCGTTTGAGTTATTCTGACGAAGGTGAAATGTTTATCGAGTTTGTGATTCAAAATCAACTCTTTTCTTACTCCCTTGATAATTTTGCTCAAATTCTTGGCGCTCCCTGTGAAGGAGCGTGCGCCTTTACCTATAGATGGAGACTTGATGAGTTGGCATATGGTATCCTTTTGGATGGTCCATATCAAGCCGTCCTTCTATCGAGGACATCATTTCGTCTATACGAACTGATCGAGAAGGACAAGTCCGTCGCATCCGTCATGAGGAAGAGATTGATGTTCTTGATTATCAAATTCTCACTCGTGAAATCATACCAACCTTGAAACCTTTAGAGGAAATTATCTGGGAAAATGTCTTTTGTCTGGGGGGTAATCGGGATCACGTTCCCGCATGTCTTTGCTTTATGCTTTATTGTGCTGTACACTCCAAAAAATTTAATCTTGCCTATTACATAGCAAAACAAATGGAGTGGGTCACTAAGCAAGCTAGGTTACTTCTACCATATGGTATGATATTAACCCGCTTGTTTACATACATCATGAATGAATATCCCAAGTTGAACAACGAGTCTTATGTCTTGTACGATCGTGTCATGACTCCTCTTGCCGCTCAACTAGGGTGAAAACCAAGAAGGGATCGTGGCATGAGAAGAGGTCCTCGTTCTACTTCTTCTTCTTCCGCCTTCGATCAACCATCCTCATCTCATCTCAACGATGATGATGACTATGAGAATGACGAAGGCACCTCGCGTGCAAGCAATCCTTTCCCCATTCGTTATGTCAATTCCTTAACCGATCAAGTTACTCAAGTTTTTTAAAACCCACCTAACATTAAACCTCACCTTGAACCATTTTACACCCGCCAAACCGAAATCATCAACCGTCAAGTCCAATTACGAGATGAGCAACGTGGTGGAGTTAGGTCAATCAGAGAGAGTCTTAGAAGGTTGTGGAGGAACATGAAAAAGTGAGCAATGAGGGAATTTCTTTAAGAGGTTATTATCTATACTACTTACTAATTTACTATGCTTAGATATTTGATCTTTTGCCACTTGCTAGAAACTTAGTACGAGCAACATCACTTGCCTTAGATGATTATTCGATTTTATTATCCTAAACCTATGCTTGCATGCACCCTAATACACTTTGGTTATGTTTAATATATTATGCATGTTTATCAACTTGTCAATTTGTATGCTCTTTTGAATTAAATTTAGAATGCTTAATCCTACATGTTTGATTGTTATGGCTTAGATAATTCATAATGAAATAGAATTGAGTGCAAAAATAGGAAAATAATTTCGTATAGGTTTTACAAAAAAAATGGAAAAATTCCCTCACTCCAAAAAACGGCCCCCTTAAATACTGGGCAGCCTTCCAATATATTTAGGACCGCCGGGTATTCATAGGACCGCCGCCAGAGGTCACGAACTTCTTCACTGTGACCTCCTGATTTTCTGTGTAGTTGACCACTATCCCATCTAGGCCTAGTTGATTTCTGCTTTTTGATAAACATATTTTGGAATCTAAATCTTCAAACCCTATGCCTTTCTTCTTCAATCATTCTCTTCCACCTTAAATCATGAACTTCTCCTATTCTCCTTATCATCTTCATCCTCCTCAACCAAACTCTATGATGAATTCCACAAATGCTTCTTCTTCAAACTCTTCTAAGAAAATCAAATTAACCATAATCCCTCCTAGACAATTGATTGTCAACATCTCTGGTGATGAAGTTGTCACCACCATACCTTTACCTACAACAAGTTCTTCATCTCCAACTCCTCCAATTGCACCATCAAAAACTATATCCACTAATCAAACATCATCAAGTGAAGAAAACACATCCTCCTCCTTTCACTCAAAACTTTAAATTTCACCACCATCTTCACATGAACCAAATTCTCCTCATCATTTGAACCCTTTGCTTGAAAACATCTTGGATGTCCCTCCTAGACCTTTGAACCCCCAACCACTTCAAAGTCATCCTTCCTTGGATATCACACTTTCATTGTTTCTAATTAATCCTATTGATTACATTCATGACACTCCATCACCACCATCTCCACTACAACCTCAACCACCTATCATGGGTCATCCTCTTTTCTACAACTATCATGACTATCATGGATCAACTTGTATTTGTTGTTTCCACAACCGTAACCTCCATTTGAACCTTCGAGATGAAATGAACATTATGTTCGCTCATCTCGAGTATCTTATAACCACCGCCTTCTTAACCTATTTTCTACCACCATCATAGACTCCTTTCACATGGCTTAATAATAGAAAATCCAAAGATATTTTGCGTTAAAAAGTCATATCTATGAATCATGAATCTTCTAGGACTAATGTATTTTTAGAATAATGTTCATCTATGCTTTAATATGCTTCATTATGTTATGATTATCTTATGTTGTATCTTCATATATTGTCTTACATGGCTATGTATGATTTTTTTTAATTTGAATGAATTTTTTTATGAAGTGTGGATTATAATGTTGAGATATTTGTCAAGCTATGTTGTTTTTCCACATTGTATTCTAACCTTGTTTTGTAAGCAAACAACTTATCGTTAGATGATCCATTGGTGCCCCGAAACAGGGGGTATCATACAATCAAGGGTGAGTCGTTAATCATGATTTCTTTCTCTCTTACAACAACTCGGACGACGATCATACCTTTTTGGAGTTCGATCAAAAAAGGGAGAATAGAATTAACTCATTTAATAATTTATAAACGCCCAATTTTATACTAAATGACTTTATGTTTTTGTCATCATCAAAAATAGAGAGATTGTTAATACAAATAAAGTCAAAAAAATTATTATTATATTTTGACCACTTCGATTTTTTTGATAATAAACGAAAAATGTGAAAATGTTTATGATAAAATTAAACGTTTATAAATTACTAATCGTAAAATTCCATTTCTAAGATTAATCACTTAAGGTATGGATAAACAAATCATTAAAGACGATTAGTGATCAAGAAAATATTTTTTCTTTCCTAAACCTTACATTTTTACAAAAGTGTTTTTACAAAAATATAAACACAAAATAATTATTTATAAAAGAAATGTTTTATTAAATTAATTAATTTGAAATCAGATTTCCCCCCAAAATGGAAGGTTCTAAAACAAATAACTCCTTCCCCACAAAAAGACAAAAAGGAGAGCGTAGTCTAAGGCGACCCCCTTATAGGCCTAGCGGCCCCCTTATATATAAGGGACCGCCGGGACCGCCGTCAGCAACGACTCTTTTTTTGTCCCCTATAAATATAGGGCCACCCCATCTGAAAAACATAACCTCTTGCCACGAATTTTCTCAGATCTATTTTTCTCTCTTCTTTCTTTCTTTCTAAAACACATATCTTGATCACTAACATACCTTGATCTTGTTTCAAGTGATTAATTCTTTCTTCCTCCCTTCTTCTTCTAATCAAGTGCAAGAGAAGAACAATCGTATTCTTCTACATACGAATTGTTATCAAGTGATCTCTCTCTTCCTCCTCAAGATCACAAATCTTCATTACATCTATTTAGTGTTGTTGTGTAAATTGGATTGTGTGTAGATCCAATAGTGTAAATTGTGTATTGGTGTGATTTGGATTGTGTGTCAATCCAAGGGTATATATATCTTGTGAGTGTATAAAGACTTAGTGAAGTCTTAGATTGGTTCTAGCTAAGATTAGGACTCGACATCTAGCTTAGTGTCGGAAAAGAAAGTAAGCGACGTGTAAACGGTTTTCTCCGCCTAAAGGGAGCTTGTTGACATAGTGAAATCTCGAGTGGAGTACTCGGGGAGTGGAGTAGGAACGAAGAGGTGCTTCGTTGCCGAACCACTATAAATCTTGGTGTCTTGGTTTGATCGTTTCTTTCTCTATCTCTTTATTGTTATTGTTTACTTAGTTCATTACATTAGATACTTTAGTTGTGATTCATATTGTTGATTGATTGACATATAACTCGAATCAAACAATTTTCTAAGCAAAGTTTTTAAACGGCTAATTAACCGGTAAACTATTCAACCCCCCCTTCTAGTTTCCTACAACTTCTTTATTAAGAGCTTTTTAAATTCAGACCAGGTGATCTTGTAGGCTTCCTCTATTCCAATAGGCTGGGCAAATGAATTCCACCAGGACAAAGCTTCTTCAATTAGAGTACCAGTAGCAAATTTCACTTTGTAGTCCTCGGTACAGTTACTATGGAGAAATACTGATTTAGTTCGTTCAAACCAGCGGATGAGGCCAATAGCGCCTTCTGTACTTTTGAAATTGAAAGGTTGGCAGCTCATAAACTCTTTGTAGCTACATTTTCTTGCTACAGGAGCTTCTCTTTCTTCGGTGTTTCTGTTGGTATTGTCAGTATTTGCCATGGTACCAGCTTGTGCTTCCAGAGCTGCGGCAACACTATTAGCAACTAGTTTCTTGATGACAGCCTGAGTCATGGCTGGTGCTGCAGATGTTGATGTCCTCTTGGGAGCCATTCTATCAACATTTACAAGACAACACAAAATAAGGATCTATACAATGATATAGTCATATCACAATTCATCGTATAAAAATCAAAAAAATTCATACTTAGTTATATTGAATTCATTTAAGATAGATACTTATTTGATACGAGTTCTAACAAAGAAATACACATTCTTTGATATCACATTGTAGGATATAACGAATTTTTTTGGAATCGACACTCTAACAAGCATCTAACTCATTAGGTTTCTCGAGGACTGGTTTACTTCTTAGTGGTTTCATACCGCGACCACTTAGATAACTTATCTGGAAGTCTTAGATTCCAAAAATTTTATGCTTAGTATCTTGATCATTAATCATATCCATGATATCTGAGTACAAAGGTTTGAGAAAACCGGATGATGAGAACCATAGTAATCCCGAATAAAGATATGAATCATTATACTACAGGATATAGGATAGACAACCATGACATACATAAATCAGTATCATAAACAACGAAGTATAATGGAATCACCACTGTATTAAGTCATAAACAACTTGTCTTACATATTTTACATAGTTAAAATTTGACAAGTGTCATTATTTATGTCACACATCCAGTGGTTGGATTCTAACAAAAGCTGTAATTGACAAATATCTAGTCTAGTAGTCTGGTGGTCCTCCTTTGTGGTTCTTGAGCTCACGAATCTTGTCCAGAAGACTCTTCATATCTGATCGGTAGCGAACCTGGATATCCTCAATGAGTATCTCCAGAGTAGAAGTCCTGACGCGAGCAAGAACAATCTCGTCGTCATGCCTTATTTGCTCTCTCTGAAATCCAGAAATCTGAGCATGAGCTTCTTAAAGTTCAGTTTCTAGTTGGTCAAAATCTCGTTGTATGATTACTCGACCATTACCAAGACCTTTTATCTTATCTTCCATATACTCAATGCACTCAAGAGGGAGCTCATCTAGGCTATTCAAAATAGCCTCGATCTGTTCCTCATGACGTTCTAAACTCGTCTTATGAGAACTTTCTCCAATTTCAAATACTTAAGGTAGAGCAGAAGTAGAGGAGGGTGATCGGGAATAGGCTCATTTCTTAGGTGGTAAAATATCCTTGGGAAGAAAGAAATCTCAAGAATTAAACATTGGTGATAGTGGTAATACTGGAGATGGAGGTAAAACAGTTGGTGGAACAGTAGGAGCTTGTGGTAGTAGAATAGGTGATTCATCACTAGTAGCATTATATGCTTGCATAACCTTCATATATGGATCATTGTGGAAAGGTGAGATGGCTAGCGAGGCCAAAAGATACTTAGATAAATCATCTAAATGATTAGGAGAGGTGTTTCCCGGTGAGGCTGAGGAATAGTCCGGTGAAGCCGGAGTATAGTCAGGAGTATTTGTAGAGGAAAAAGCATCCTCAATATCAAAATCAGATGGGATGATAATAGGGTAGATATAGTCAGGAGTAGACATAATTCTGTAACAACCCAGTGTAAAATAACATAAGTTATTTACGTAATAGTTATGTATCTTTACATACTATTCAGGCAATGTAGCGGCACGGAAGACTTTCTTGGAAAATAGTTATAGTTTAGGTTTTAACCTTGTTTTCTATAATCAAAGCCCTTGATACCAATCTGTAACACCCCCTTTTTTGACATATAGCAGCGGAAGCTAATTTGGGGTATTACTTCATGAATCAACAGTCATAATCATAGAAAACGACCCAAAAGAGACGTTTTGGAAAATTTAGTTATCATTCAATAATATCAGAGTTTTACAAAGCAGAGGTTCCAAAATACATTGAAAATATAAAGTTGAATGATAACAGGTTTGGATGTCCTCAAGTCCAATGTCACTCCGTGCCATAGCGTTGCTTAGTTACCTGAGATAAACATGCTAAAAAGGTCAACACAAAGGTTGAGTGAAATTCACAGTGTTTTCAATGTAATAGTTGAATACAAGTCAATGTGATAGTAATAATTGCAATGAATGCAATTATTATAGAAAACAGTATTATTGCCCTAAGCTCATGCAACCGAACATTAACATCCAAAGTCAATTTAACGACTTGAAGGAACAACTGTCCCTAAGGAAAGGTAACTTGCCAAACTTATCCTTTGTTCTCAAATATAGTATGTTTGGTTACCCTATGTACGGTACACCAACGGGAGTCGTCACCCCTAATAGATCTATCCACAATATTCACGTTCACGATCGTCAATTGACTAAGTGTTCATGATTAAGAATAATGGCATGAAGGCACACAATACAATAATAAATCAGATAACATACAGATTGAAAAATACTATGTATTCATGGTATATAGCATTGTATCTCCCCATTGGGATTTTAAAAACATGTAAAGTGGGAATAATAAACTACTTCTCAGGTAGTATGATTGATTTGAAATTTAATCAAATGGGAGTTAAATGCCTCGTTACGCAACCTTTTGTAATATGTCAAGACTTAGTTAGATGTTGATATACAAAACTTTATTTCTTAAAGATTTAAGGTTTTTTGGTTTGATAACTTGAGAAAATATCGTATCAATATTCGGGCTAATCATAATTCCAGAGTCATGTATTAAAATCGTTTGAGAGCTAGGACACTATAAATCCGTAAATCCAGCAACTCGTCAAAACGTCTCCCAAATGAAAGCCCCTCACCTAAAATCTCAATAACGTGATAAGTTTATAGATTAAATGATAGAATTTTTATTATTTTAAGTTTCTTCAAAAGCTAGTGGATGATAAATTATGTTATATATATAACATAATTGATTTATAATGTTTCGATCGATGAATGATAACGACAAATGTGTTGGGCTTTAATAAAATCGAGTCTTATAATATTTAAATATATTTTTATAGTTAATATAAAAATAATATATTTTATACCCTTGAGAATACAAATATGACAATATATACCGTTGGTATATATATATTTACAAAATTAACCCTTTAATTATATTTTTAAAACATTAAACCTTTAACTTTCAAGTATGACAAAACAAACCCCTGAAGTTTAACTTTGGAATAATTACATTTTTAGCCCAAAAGTTATAAAGTTTTATAATTTACAATATATACCCCTTTGCATGAAATGTTTTGCGTTTTTAGTCCAAATTCCATAATTTTTGTATTTTTGATCTTGAAATCAATTTTGCAAGTTATAGCTTATTATTATAAGCTAAAGTAAGTCAACTTTACGAGCTTGAAGCTTATGAAAAGAGCTTATTAGCTTTAACATCCAAAACGGGTTCATTTGGTTTAAAAAGATTAACCCGATAGGTTTAAGGTTTTAAGATTAGTTTTCAAGCTTATAGAAATGACAAATGAGCTTATTAAAATAACTTATAATATCAGCTTATAGCTTTTAGCTTATTAGGGTTTCGAAAGAAGGGTTTTAGGGTTTTAGGGCATGGTTTGGTTTAGGAAAACCAAAAAAATGAGTGTGTGGTTCAAGAACTTATACAAGCAACTTAAATACAACTTATACATGATTTATAATGATACAAGAGCTTATGGAACGAGCTTAGAGACTTACAAGTACACGAAATGGATGAAATGGGTTGTATGGAGCAAAAATAACTCAAAAATTTTAAAGATGAATCAAGGATCCTTGTTCTTCTTAAACCTTGGTTTTTAAATAGCTTGTACTTCCTTCTTAACCTTCCTTGGACTTGTTTTGATCATGATTTGAGTATATGTTGAGTTTTAGAGATGAATTAAAAAAGTATGTATGTATGCGTGTATATATAGTGTAGAAATACTTAGGGACCAAGTTTAGGAGAAGTAGGGAGCAAGTTTACTTGGAGTGGTGGCCAAAGGTTAGCCATGGTAACTAAGGAAGGCTAGGATAAGGTGTTGGGAGGTGGAGAGGGTTCGGTTATTAAAGGGTGACAAGTAGGGTGTTTTCTTGGTGAGCAAGGGTATGAAAATGGTGCTAGGGTGGTTGCTTGGTAGTGACAAGGTGGTAGGGTGGTTGCTTGGTGGTGACAAGTAGGCTAGCATGGTGATGGATCATGGTGGAGGGTGGTTGCTAGGTTAAAATTTAGTTTGAAACTAGTTAAGGTGTTTAGGGTTTTTGAATTAGGGTTTTGGATTTAGGACGTGTATATGTAATAAAAAGGGAGGGAAATCTAGTTTAAATGTTATGCTATAAGTGTTTGTAACTCGTGTTGAAAAGGTTGTACGAAATCTAGAAGGAAAATGAGCTAGTTTGAATTAATGCTTTATTGGCTTGTACATTGAGCTCAAATAAGTTGTACTTTAATTTAGGAGGGAAAATGTAATTTAGATATTATGTATTGATCACTTGTACACATGCTTGAAGGCTTGTACATTCATTTTGTATGTAAACATTACATGGAGTTAGGGTTTTAATATAAACGTTAACGTTTAATATTCGTTTTATTACGTTTTAAAAAGTACGTTAAATAGATAACGTATGATAAAATAGAGTTTAAAACATATTGCTTGACATATTATAACGTTTACTTGATATGAACGTTGATGAAATTGGCATAGGTAGGTTGCGTGAGCTCGTTTACTTTGGTTATGCAAGTTACGTTGCATAATAGGTGGAATAAAGCAAAAATATTCTCGTGGAAATGATTGTACTTAATTTAATAAGTAGATATTACATTGATGAAAAATGCATCTAATTTAATAGATGGATAATTACATTGATAAAAATTGTGGGTTGTTATACTTTTATCTTTTGTTAATTTGCTTGCGTGGGTTAAAGTGCCTTGAATTGATTATAGTCACCAACCAAAACCGTGCCAGTCTCTCAGGCTGAAAACCCCCCTTTTCCCGTTAGAATTAGGATTAGGACTGACATGGGTTTAGAATAGAATATAATTAACATAGATTAGATAGCCAGGATATTAATTAAATTGATAGATTTAACCTCGCTTCAAGTGTTCGACACCCTACTTACCATGAAACTACTACCGATCGGGTACACTGCCCGTTAAAGTATTGTTTTTGGTTTAGTTAGCAAAATATAAATTTAAAACTTGAATCAATAAAATATACACCACACAACGACACATCAAGTTTTTGGCGCCGTTGCCAGGGAGTGAAAATTAATCTTGATTTTTATTTAATATTTTGGTTTTTAACATTAGATTAGATCTAACCCTTAGGATTAGTGTAATTTAGATTAGTGTATATTCTTGTATATTCTATAAATTTTGTATATTTGTCTTTAATTGTTTACTTGTGTATATGTGTGTTTAATTGTTTGCGTATTTAATTGTTTTTCTTAATACACTGTTCTGGTAGATAGCTGAATACGGCGTATCCACTTCCATCGAATACGACGTATCTAACTTTCTGACCAATACAGCGTATTCATTCAACTGATTAATACGGCGTATCCACTTTCATTGGATACGGCGTATTGATCATCTGTAACAGGAGCAGAATCTAAATTGTCTATATTTGATTTTCTTGCTTTTTTCTATCTTTCTTCAGAGCAAATCCTGTTGATATTTTTACCCTTGTTACAGGAAGAACTTATTAGAGCTAGTTGATTGAAGAAGAAACTACAAGAAGTCATGGATGGACCAATTCTAAATGATTACATGGAAAAAGCTCCAACTGAATCAAATCTTTTTATCACCAGTAACGACATAAACATTGAACTCAGCAAGGAATTTTTGGTGAAATTAAGAAAGAACATATATCACGAAACGTACAATGAAGACGCGGTGGATAACATTGCTAAGGTACTTAAAAATATTAATTTGATCTACGTTCCTTGCATAGATTCCCATCAACTACGAATTAAAGTCTTTTCTCTCTCGTTGGCCGATGATGCTAAAGAATGGTGGATTAGTGAGGGAGATGGAAAAATCACCACTTGGGAGGAACTTGTTGATAAATTATTCTATAGATTCTATCCCGAATCATATGATGGAGAAGATGAAATTGTTGGAACGAAGGAGAGAACTAGGGGATTTATCCATTTGAATTCTTATCAAACGTAAACACATCATTCAAAAACCATAAGAAAGTGGATGGAAGGACTCAAAAGGTGATATTTCACTCATGGATGAATGGAAATTGGAATAAGAGATATATGGATAACAATGTTTCGAGCAATACTAAATGGAAGGAATCTAAATATGAAAACCCGCCCAACACTGCTACTGATTCGTTCTTTAAAGCCTATGACATACGCGATATTGAAAGAGAGAATGGACAGGGACAAATGAAGCGTAAAGGCAACGATAAAGATGATAAGCGACTCACAAAAAGATTTGCAAAACCGAGAAATTTGAAACTATGAAGTATTTACTAGGACCTAATGAAGAATACTTAGCTATAAGAAGATGTGAGTATGGCATTTGGGAAAGAAACGATGATAGTGTGTCCCAGATCTACCAAGAAATTTTTCAGAAAAAGGACGACGGATGGAAGATTACACGCATGGAATAGTAAAAGAGAAGCTGAA
>BQNB010087300.1:0-27957 GCA_026074375.1 Tanacetum coccineum
TAAGTGTAGTTTGTGGCTTTTCTCTCCCATAAGCTTCTAACCGAACTAATAATACGTGCTCTCTTTGAAAATTAAACTTATATCAACAATTTTTAAAGTATGGTCGATATCAATAATTTTAGTTCAAATTTATACTTGAAATAAAGTTCTCTATATAAAAAAATGATGAATAAGGTAGTAATATAAACTGTGGGCTGATAAAAGTTTACTGCCTCTTGTCGGCTCACAACCGATGTGGCAGTCTTCAAAAGAAGACCCATAGTAAGAATAATAATCCGAGACTGATAAAAGTTTGTTGCATCTTGCCGGCTCACAACCGATGTTGCAGCCTTCAAAAAGGTTGAGGATTTCAATCGCATCATGGTTATATTAATGTTAAGTGCAATAAATGTGATTTAATAAATATAGGGAAAATCTTTTTTTCTTAAATTTAAATATGCTTTCGAACTAAGACTATTTCATTTTAAGTTGTGGTTTTTCTAATAAGCTATGTATAAACGGGAAACCTAAGAGTTTTTTAAACCAAATGTCCATGAGTCTCGATACTAGTCTCTATGGAGTGTCAAAAGCCTGATCACTTAGCCACGAGGTTGGGATGTGCGGAGACGAAAGTCGCTACATGGGATGATCTCGCCTTCAAACTCATTATTCTCGGGTGGAACGTGAAGCATAGAATTTTGAAAAACATTGATCCATGGTTGAAATTCGAAATGGCACATTCACCTAAGATATAATAATTGTCGAGAGTGAAAAGTTCATAAGGTACAAGTATGAGTAGTCTTAGCATCTAAACTTATATTTAACGGTGATTTCGTTTTAAGCTTGGTTTGGGACAAGTGAAAAGTCGGGAACGATGAATTTATCCTTTTGGCATTTTAGGATTGAAATGCATCTTATTCCGTGACCCTAAAGTTATGAAAATAACGAAAGTCCAAACATGTTAGTTAGTTGCTTGAAATGAAAAGTACAAAAAAATGAGAAAAGGGGAAAAATACAAAAATATATGTGGGAATAAGTGTAAATATTTAAAAATGGTAAAAACGGGGCTTTTTAAAACTTATGATTCTTTAATTCCCCTCGATGAACACTTAGCTACTTTTCGAGGTAATTAGTCGAGGGGGATTGAGATTCTTAGTTTTCTTAAGTATTTACTTATGGCGTTGCGTGAGGACACGACAAAATCTTAGTATGGGGGATTTTGGTATGTGTTTAATTACACATACCTTTTGCCTATAAAAACGTGCCTAAAATGACCAAAATATACCAAAAATACATTGTATTTGTGTGTTTTGTGATTTATGATTGTGCAGGTAACGGATATTCACTAAAGGACAAAAATCAAGCCAAAACGGACAAAACCGAGCACGGGAATGAAAAGAGCGTGAAAAAGTCAACAGTCAAAGTCAACAAGTCAAAGACGAAACCGAAGCCGAAGGCATAAGTATCTTATTGGGTCAACCCGTTCCCCACTTAATGGGCCGGATCAACCCAATATACTTATTTATAAACTAAAAAAGCCCAATTCCCTTTTATTTAAAATCCTGGCCCAAACACATTTAACTATCGTTAAGCCCACAACACCCTTAACCTTTATGTCGTTAGTCCTTAAGGACTAACGGTGTCAGTCCAAAAGGACTAACGGTGCAAACACACCATACAAACTCTGGGGCCAAAGTTGCCATTTCACAAACTTATACCCTGTTATCCCAAAACCCAAAACCCTTTCCCGCCATTGCCTACTATTCATTATCCCTATCCTCTGCACCACGACAAGCAAATGTCACACCCCCTCTCAACCCCACACTTCTACCCCACTCCACTAAACTCCATTTCCACCTTGGCAATCCCCTATAATCCTATTCGTCAAGGAATGAAGACAAAGAACCAATGGCTGTGATTGATGGACTTGGAGAGCAAGAAAAATGAAGGGCTATGATGACTTGGAGACTTCACTCACACAAGAAACACACCCTTTGGTTCACTCACAGAAGAAGCACAAAGAGAAGCCCCAAGATTTTGAAGACTTTAGTATAAATAGGACCCTTTGTAAGCCTTCAAAGGCATGTAGTTTTTATCTAGTTAGTTTTTAGCAGCTTATATTAGTTTAACTTTAGCTTATTGTACTTTCTTTTTTTAACCTTGTACTCAGATTTAAAGTTTAATGAAAGTTAAGTTTTTATGAAAATCTTGTTTTTAAGTTAATGTCATTTGTGTTTTAAAAACGTTTATAAGCTCACAAAAGCTCTTTTTAACTTGTACTTAAGCTGTTTGCTTAAACTATTCAAGCTTTTCCATAGCTTGAAGTGTTTAAGCCTTTTACCAAAAATCACTCAAAAAAGGCTGAAAATGGATGATAAGCCAAACCTGGATGGGCTTATGGGTTTCACTACCTTGTCTTTGACAAGCTAGAGCTTGTAGATCAGCTTATTATAAGCTTATTTGCCCTGTTTTGAGCAAGGGCTTTTGTAAGTTTTCTATTTACAAGTTTAGCTTAAAATCTGTCTTAGCTTATTTTTGGCTTATTCTGTTTATTGACTGTTTGTATTTGCTTATTGTTGCTTATTTATGTTATTAGATGCTTATGTATGCCTGCTTATAGCTTAGATATCACTAGTTTGTTTATGTTTTGAGTTAAAACTGTTAACTTTAGCTTTAAAATTGCCATTGTTGTTTGCTTATTTATAAGTGTTCATTCCTGTGTTCTTTATGTTTATTATTGCTTAATATTAACTGTTGTCCATCTGTTTTTCATACCCTTTGCTTAAATCTTTAAAAAATCAAGTTTGAAATAGACATGGGATACTTAATGGGGTGTTTGGGTCAGTAGGCAAAGTTGGTCAAATTGGTAAAAAAACTAATGGGTCACTTGGTTAACTTATACAAGCCCTTTTTTTAAAGTCACTTTAATCTATTTTCAAAGGTTTTTAAGCTTAAAAGTGAGTTTTTAGGTCTTGTCTAATAGATGCTTAAATTTGTGGTTCAAAAAAATAACAGATTATTAGCTTATTTGACAAGGCTTTTGAAAAGTAGCTTTTAAGTGTTGTTTTTATGCATGATTAAGCCTCAAAATGCAATAGTTAAGTGTCTGTTTAGTTTGCTTTTGTTTAAGTCAAAATCTGTCAATTCTAGTTTTAAGCTTCAAAAAGCCAATTTTCATTTTTTAAATTTGATAAGCTTAAGTAGGTTTTAGCTTGTGTAATTGATAACATAGTAAGTTTGTAGTCCAAATTTTATCTGTATTAGCTTATTTCATAATTTGAACTTATTTCAATAGCTTAAAAGTAGGTCTGCACTTTTTGCTTTTGTCTTGTCAAAATTTGAAAAACAAACACTTAGTGAAACATCCATTTTCCTAAGCAAATTTCATGGCTCATTTGAATTTCAAAATGATTTTTCTTTGCCGCTTATTGTAGCTTATAATCTAATCTTGAGCTTCATATAAGTCTTTAAGCCATAAGGATCTGATTTGGGGCTTAAAATTAAGCCCAAAAGTGCCTCTATAGGTTGTTTGGCTAACAGTTTTAGTCATATTGCTTAATTGCTTTTCAGTGCTTTTCTGGCTGTTTTCTTGGCTTATTCTTGTTCCAAGTGCTTATTAGGGTTAGTTGATAATTTGTTTTTAGCTTATTGACCTTTTCAATTGCTTATTAGTTCTTATTTTTAGTTTTAATAGCCTTTGTAAACTGTTTTCTTTCTTAATGCCTTTAAGTGCTTTTTTGCTTATTTGCCTTGCTTATTTATGTTTATCATAGCTTATTAGGTCTGGCTAGTTTACGATATTTGCTTATTTGCCTGGGCATTGTGCTTATTAGTAAAAAATAAGCCCATAGTTTAGCCCTTTTTCATTTAGAGTTAAAAAAAAAGTAAACTGTCACTTGTTCTTTGCTTATATTTTGCTTATTTTTAAGTTTTATAAAAAGTAGCTTTTTAAAAGTTTGTTGTTTTTGCTTATTTTACAAGTTTTAAAAAAAATATATATTTTCAAAAAAGAAGAGGTCACAAGGGTCGAACCTGTGACCTCCCCCTTCACAAACCAACATATTTAACACACACTCACTTAACCATCAGCACTAGTAGGGCCATCTGGCCATATCTTACATAATTTATTATTAGAACCCTTTTTGGCCTTTTAGCTTAACAGCCCATTTCAACTTATTTCGTGCTTATTTCATTAAGCTCTTTAGCTCATTTTGATTTTCCTGAATGCAACACTCTTCAAAGTGCTTTTCAGAATTTTTTTTCAGAATTTTTCCATTTAGTTTAGTATTTTTAATGAATTTTTCTCATTAAAACAGTTTTTAATTCATAATAAATTAAATAAAAGTAAAAAAAATATAATTCTTTTTTTAAAATTTTCTTTTATCATTTAGGACTTAGGAAAATTAAATTTGCTTTCGTAGGGTTAAATTTATAGAATTTGATTTTTTAAAGAACGGGATTTAGTCTCGTTATCATTTTTCTTTGTTTTCACCTTAATTGCTTACGTTTTAAGGTTTCTTTCATTTGTTCTTGCATTTCAGTCATTTAGGGTTTATAAAAAGTAAAAAAATTATTTTAGGATTAAATTTTAATAATTTAGGTTTTAAGTGTTGTTTTTTTAGGATTCCTGTTATCGTTTTAGTGATTTAGCTTTAATTACTTTCGTTTTTAGTTTACCTTGCTTGTTTTCTCCTGTAGAATTAGAAAATCCAATCAAAATCTTTGTTATTCAAACATCAAATATCAAACCGACTCTTGACTCTCCATTGCATTCCTCGTTGGGAAAAACGACTCGGGAATATCATATACTACTCGGATTTCATTGATTTCCTTTCTTTAAACCTTTTCAATGGTCACTTGATTTGGTTTGGTTAATATAAGTAGTATATTATATATATTAATTATATATATACCTAAAGTTTTTAAAGAAATCACTTAGCTAGTCTTCCTACTCGTCCATAACCTTCATTAGTCATCCTACTACAGATCCTAACCTTAATCTCCAAGTTTCTTGGCCACCAAGGGTAATTTTACCCTATAAATACATGAACCAACATCCCATTTCAATTCATCCTACACATCTCCTCTCTTACCCTCAAATGGAATTCTAACACTTCCATAGCAGCCATAGAAGATCAAGAGAAGTCCCTAAGCTCATAATAGAATCCAAGAAGCAAGAAAAATGAAGTCCTGAAGCTATTTCTAGGCGTACGGATCATAAAACCCCATTTCAACCCATTTTAGCTCAAGTAAGCCTAAGATCTTGTTCCATAAGCTTATATTCTGTACAATAATGTTCATAATACTCTTAATATCATGTATGAACTCTTGTTTGAAGCTTTGAATCCTCAACCCATGTGTTTTTGATTAAAACTCTAAAAATGACCCGTTTTGATTTTCTAGCTAACGAATCCCTTTTTGAAACTTTCGTTACGTTAAAACATCTTATTTTAGCTTATATTAATAAGCTATAATCTGTAAATATCATTTGGAATCATAAAATAACCTTGCATGGCTTTTTGGACTTGTTTTGCAAAAGTTTCCATGCATAGGGGTATATATCGTAACTTTATGAAATTTATAACTAAAGGGGCTGAAAATGTCATTTTCTTAAAGTTATAACTATAAGGACCTATTTTACCAAGTTTCAAAGTTAAATGTTTAATATATATATATATATATATATATACTTTTTATATAAAGGACTAAACTTGTAAAAGTTTATAAACTAAGGGTTTATATTGCCAATTTTGCAAACTTATAAAATATTATATTTTTATATTAATTATAAAAAACATATATAAATTATTCTAGCTTTTGAAGAAACTTAAAACTATAATGTATCACATTACTAGGGAGCTGCATGTAAGGGGTTTCATTTGGGTATACGTTTTGACGAGTTTGCTGGATTTACGATTTAAAGTGTCCTGACTCCTCAAACGTTTACTACATGACCTCTGAATTATGATGGCCCGAACAGTGATACGATATTTCCATAATAAATCCAATCAAAATGATATTTCATTATGACATAAAACATATCTAATCAAACTAAGACTTGACATATTACCCAGGTTGTGTGACGAAGCCGTTACTTTCATTTCATATACTTTTACCATCAATCAAATTTCCCTATACTGTTAAGGTAAGTTCATAGTCCCGCATTCAATCTTTTAAATGTTTCATAAACCCGCGAGGGGGGGTACATGCTATAAACCATGAATGCAAGTATTTTTCTGTATGCTATCCTGATACATTATTGCCTAAGTCCCTACTTTTGCCATTAAGTCCCCACTATCATGAACAATTAATTACTCGTCAAGGTAAGCGCGAATGCTGCGAATAGATCTATTTGGGACTGGACTCCCCGTTGGTGTACCTATACTGTCGGTAACCAATAGCACACATTTGAATAACTTTGCGGGTGTTTGGCAAAGACACCCGTGGGGGCAATTATTTGTGGTTATTGATTAACCTAAGGCTTCGATGTCATGAGCTTAGGGCAATAATATTGTTTTCCATGATAATTGTACATGCATGCAATTATTACAAACTATGGGTGTATAACAACGTAACCCACTATTGAACTTGTATTCAAACTACTTTACTTAAACCTATGAATTTCACTCAACCTTTATGTTGACTTTTTAGCATGCTTATCTCAGGTAATTGAGCAACTTAAGGCACGGAGTGGCACGGACTTGAAGATGGCTAAACTGTTATCATTCAAACTTTATGTTTTCATGTAGATTTTGGGACCTCACTTTTTGTAAAAACTCTGATGAATAAATGAATGATAACTTATCTTTTAAAAACGTCTCTTTATGATTCATTTTATAGGATTATGACTGTTGTATTATGAAATAATACCCCAGATTAGCTTCCGCTGCTATATGTAAAAATAAGGGTGTTATAGGATTCCCTATGGAGACGAAGTTTTGATAGTTCAAGCTGATAGAAGTGGTAAGGGAAAGAAGTCGAAGATTGGGCATTATATCATGTACTAAAACTCATAAATATATTAAGAGAGGTTGCCCAATTTTTCTGGCATAAGTTTCGAAGAAGGAAACCGAAGACAAGTTAGAGGAGAAGTGACTTGAGGACGTACCGTCTATATGAGACTTTCTGGAGGTTTTTCCAGAAGACTTGCCTGGATTACCGCCAACGCGACAAGTTGAATTTCAAATTGACTTGGTCCCTGGTGCTGCACCTATGGCACGAGCTCCGTATAGATTAGCACCGTCGGAATTGCAAGAATTGTCTACTCAATTACAAGAACTTTCTGACAAGGGATTTATAAGACCGAGTTCCTTACCCTGGAGAGCCCCGATCTTGTTTGTTAAGAATAAAGATGGATCTTTTCGGATGTGTATTGATTACCGTGAGCTGAACAAGCTGACTGTGAAGAATCAATATCCACTTCCAAGAATCAATGACCTGTTTGATCAGTTGCAAGGATCAAGAGTCTACTCTAAGATCGACCTGAGATCTAGTTCTCACCAACCCAGAGTTCGAGAGGAAGACATTCCAAAGACAGCGTTTAGGACACGCTACGGTCACTATGAGTTTCAAGTGATGCCGTTTGGACTAACCAACGCACCGACGATATTCATGGATCTGATGAATCGGGTATGCAAACCGTACTTAGATAAATTCGTGATTGTTTTTATTGGTGACATCCTGATCTACTCCAAGAGCGAAGAAGAGCATGCAGAACACCTTAAGTTAATCCTGGAGTTGCTTAAGAAGAAGGAATTGTACGCCAAGTTTTCGAAGTGTGAATTTTGGCTGTCGAAGGTACAATTTCTTGGTCACGTGATTGATAGTGAAGGCATTCACGTGGACCCAGCTAAAATTGATTCAAATCAGGATTGTGCTCTCGCCAAGACTCCGACAGAGATTCATTAATTTCTAGGTCTTGCTGGCTATTACCGACGATTTATCGAAGGTTTCTAAAAAAATTGCCAAGCCTATGACGAAGCTGACTCAAAAGAACATGAAGTTTGATTGGAGTGAAAAGGCAGAAGCTGCATTTCGACTGTTGAAGCAGCAATTATGTAGTGCACGATTTGGCTTTACCCGTAAGGTAGTTGAAAACTTCGTGGCTAATGTTGGGGGAAATTGGGCTTTTATCGTAAAGGGATTGGAGCAGTTTGATGCAAGGGAGAAGGTCCATAGCTAGCGTCCATGCAACTTAAGATTCATGAGAAGAATTACACTACACATGACTTAGAGCTTTGAGCTGTAGTGTATGCTCTCAAAATGTAGAGGCATTATTTGTACGGCACGAAATACGTTGTGTTCACTGATCATAAGAGTTTGCAACATATTCTAGATCAGAAAGAGTTGAACATGAGACAACGTAGATGGTTAGAGCTGTTGAGCGACTAGGAATGGGAGATTTGTTATCATCCAGGAAAAGCAAACGTGGTAGCGGATACCTTGAGCTGAAAGGAATGGATTAAGCCACTACGAGTTCGAGCTTTAGTTTTGACAATTGGTCTGAACCTTCCTGTGTAGATCTTAGAAGCTCAGGTTGAGGCAAGAAAGGAGGACAATTATGGAACAGAAGATCTATGTGGTATGATTAAGAAGCTAGAGCAACGTACTGATGGAACGTTATGCTTGAATGGAAGAAGTTGGATACCTTGTCGAGGTAACTTAAGAGAGTTGATTATGCACGAGTCGCATAAGTCAAAGTATTCGGTACATCCTGGATCGGACAAGATGTACCAAGATTTAAAGAAGCTGTATTAGTGGCCGAATATGAAGGCTGAGATTGCCACCTACGTTAGTAAATGTTTGACCTATGCCAGAGTCAAGGCTGAATACCAAAAACCATATGGTTTGTTGGTTCAACCTGTGATCCCAGTATGGAAGTGGGAGAACATTACTATAGATTTCATTACTAAGTTGCCAAAGACATCGTCTGGTCAAGATACAATTTGGGTAATTGTAGACCGACTCACAAAGTCTGCTCATTT
The DNA here is from genome assembly GCA_026074375.1 of Tanacetum coccineum. Classification (NCBI taxonomy): domain Eukaryota; kingdom Viridiplantae; phylum Streptophyta; class Magnoliopsida; order Asterales; family Asteraceae; genus Tanacetum; species Tanacetum coccineum. The sequence continues at coordinate 8,964 of BQNB010087300.1, forward strand.
CTTACCAATGAAGGAAACCGACTTAATGGAGAAGTTGACGAGACAATACTTGAAGGAAGTAGTCTCGAGGCATGGAGTGCAAGTTTTGATTATTTCTGATCGAGACAGTAGGTTTACATCTCATTTATGGAAATCACTGAACGAAGCCCTAGGTACTCAATTGGATATGAGTATGGCTTACCATCCACAGACTAATGGTCAGAGTGAGAGAACCATCCAAACCTTGGAGGACATGCTACGTGCTTGTGTGATTGATTTTGGGAAAGGTTGGGATAGAAACCTACCTTTGGTGGAGTTTTCCTACAACAACAGTTATCACACGAGTATCAAAGCTGCACCATTTGAAGCTCTCTATGGCCGAAAGTGTAGATCACCTATTTGTTGGGCTGAGGTTGGAGACGCTCAGCTCACTGGTCCAGAAATTGTTCATGAAACAACTGAGAAGATCATTCAGATCAAGAAGCGTATTCAAGCTGCACGAGTTAGACAGAAGAGCTACGCCGACAGGAAACGTAAGCCATTAGAGTTTGAGGTTGGAGATAAGGTCATGTTGAAAGTGTCACCATGGAAAGGGGTGATACGTTTCGGCAAACGGGGGAAGTTGAACCCTCGCTATATTGGACCTTTCAAGATTCTTGATAGGGTAGGAATGCTTGCGTATCGACTTGAACTCCCAGAGCAATTAATCTGAGTTTATAGCACTTTTCATGTTTCAAATTTGAAGAAGTGTTTCGTAGACGTACCACTAGCTATTCTGTTGGATGAGATCCAGATTGATGACAAGCTCCATTTCATTGAAGAACCAGTTCAAATTATGGACCGAGAAGTTAAACAGCTAAAGCAAAGACGCATTCCAATTGTGAAGATCCGTTAGAATTTGAGACGAGGGCCCGAGTTTACTTGGGAGCGCGAAGACCAAATGAAGAAAAAGTACCCTCACCTTTTCGTTAACTCTTCGTCCACGTCTTAATCTTTGAGGAAAAAGCTTATTTAACGGGGGAAGAATGTCACACCCCGATAATTTCCGTTTAGAATTTTAAACTTTTCCGATCATTATTTTTGATTTTTATACGTTACGTTTAAATCCGACAGTTTACCGGGAAGTTAACCCGCGTAAATCTAAAAAACATCATCGGACGCGTTCTGACTTCGGATTTTGATAAGTTTAGATATTATATGAGTTATTTTATCTTTTCTAAGTGTTTTGTAGTTTACGATCACTCCCATTATTTATTTTTACGCTTTAACGTTTAAATTGCGTTTTTCGCGTTTTTGACCTAACAAAACCCCAAAAACTCGAAATCTTTTTGTGTAAACTTTAGTTAGCGTCCATCTCATATTCTTAATTGAAATTTTTTGTTCATATCCCTCCCCCTATATATATTAGATGCCCATACCCAAGCCAAATGCACCATAAGTCTTAAAATTAAATAAATGACATCTTTTCTTGAACTTTCCATGCATGTGTGTGAAAGTGGCACATGAGAGTGTCCATTTCATGCACAAGTATCACCATTTGACTAGAACATGTGACCATTTGATCACATGACTTCTCATTTTGACTAAAATTCAAATTTAAGACCTAATTCATGAACCTTGATCAAAAAATTTGAACCACATGGCCCTTGTGGCTTGCCTATTGCCGAACCACACACACACTTTTGGTGTGTGTTGGTCATTTATACTCCACTTGATAAATCAAAACCCTAGCTCTTAGCCTATAGATACCATCACATATCATAACTTAGGGTTTCATAATCATTTTCAAGCCTCCAAAAATTTATTTCTCTCCCTTTTGTCTTCTTCAAACCCACGGCCAACCAACACCCTTATAGGGTTCCCATTTTCTTTGATTTCTTGCATAATCCAGGCATACTAAGTTCATTTCTAAGAACATATATGGTGTTTGCAAGTATTGGTTCTTTGATTTAAGGGTTTTCTTCAAGATCTACAAATTAGGGTTTGGTTATTATTTGGGGTTTTTCAAGATCTAGTGATTTTGGGTATAGATCTTGTGTTATTGCTTCTTGTTCTTCATTCTTGTAAGTATCTTGAATCTTTCTTTGTGGTTTTTCTTATGTTCATCTTATATGTTCAAGATCCATACATCCATATGTTGTGTTTTAATTTTTGAAAGATTTTAAAGACAAGATTTCATAAATAATGATACTACTTTATTTCACTAGTTAAATATTATGTTCTTGGTGAGATGAGAGTTGAATGAGTGTTGCAACAATAGAAATGAAGGGATTAGGTTAGATTTAGGTGTGGTTTTGTTGTGGATTAGTTGTGAATGGAGATTAGGCTAGATTAGGCACTATTGTGAAGTTTGGGTGGATTTTGGTTGCGTTTTTGACAAAAAGTGCTTGCTGTCCCGAATTTGTTTTGAGGTTTTGGTCGACCTAAAAATGTTTTCATTAGGCGTAAAAGTAGTTTTTGGGATAAGCTCGTTCTCGAATAGGATAGTTTTTCATATATCGCACATTTTAAATTGGATTAAAACGGACAAGTTATAACCAAATGAATTGAAACATTTTTTGACAAAAAACCGGATGTAGAGGTGTGTGATGTGAATATTAAATGAGTTTGTCGGACATTTTTGGACTTTCTAAACACTAGCGAAATATATAGTAACCCATACTATTGAGTAATATCATTTAAAATAGTCTTAACATATTTTAGGAAAAGCGTTTTTTTAAAGTAACAAAAATAGTAGGTTTGGTAAAAATTTAGCGAAACGGACATAGAAATTAAGTGACTAAGGCTAGTAAGTGCGTTTTTAAAATATGGAAACTTAATAAATATAAGGGACGGTATTAACGTTTTGAAACTAAAAACTTTCCTAAAATAGAAACTTTTTAAAAATAGTAATTTTTGGTTAAACGCCGAAACTTAATGAAAAAAAATATTGTTTTTATTTCGTCATGATTTGATAATCAAACTAAAGCAAACACACATGGATGTTTTGGTGATGAAATATTGTGGCATTTCTGGACCATACTCTTCCTGTCTGTTTTAGACCGCGTTCATTATTCTAGGTCGCGCTAGATTACTATAATCATATTTTTCTTGCTGTGAATTATATTTGTTCATCTTTGCTAAGTTGAGTTCCATAGCCCCATATTTTACTACTTTTACTACTATTTTTGCTTGTTTTTAAAACTATGGGCACTATGGACACAGTTACTTTACGTTTCCTTTTCCTGATTACGTGTTGCCTAAGTAGTGAATAGACCACTAATTCCTGAATTATCATGAATCGTCAATTGCTTAACTGACCGTACTGGTTAAGTGAGCGTGAATGTTGTAAATAGATCTATTGGGACTAATTATCCCTATCCGAGTAAGTAGCGCTTACTAGTTTTGGAGGTCCGAACAAACGGATATATACCATGTCGGAATGTCAATAGGTGATCCTGGTCAGATACCTTTAGGGCGCGGAACACTATTTGGCATATAAATTGCTTCCTTTTAAATTGAGCTTCGGTGTCATAAGCTTAGTGCAAACGTAAATGCTTTTTATGTGAAGTTGTATCTCCTATAACTGTCACGTGCGTACTGTGAACTTGTGGTCCACCTTTAATATTAAATTTAAACATATGAATTCACTCAACTTTATGTTGACCGTTTTAGCATATTTTTCTTAGGTGCTTAGCTATGGATGTCTTTGCTTTCTTGTTGGTGTTGCCTGGCATTGGACCGATTTCAAAAGCTATTATTATCTATGATTAACATCGTTGTCAAACTTTAAAACTTTTATTCGCTTCCGAATATTATCGTTGGGCCTATGTAAAACTTTAAATATTTTAATCAATGCAACGATGTTGGATTTTAAACATACCCATAGAGGTCGTTCTATGTATCTTGTGTGATGTGTATTATGACGGAACGCCCCCGGACACGTGTTTCTGGCTAGGCCTCGTTTGGGGGTGTGACAATAGTAGCCGGTTCCATTCAGCTCTTGCCTGTAAATAGAGGAGCCTTTCTAATCCGTTTTTCATCACTTTTAACACACTTTCTCCACCATTTTTCACACATCTAGATCTGTAGGAATGCATCCATAAAACCCCATGATCATAATGCATTTAACTCTCATTCTTGTTGTAAGCATACACCTGAAATGATCCTCCAAAGCAAGCTTTAAGATCTTGCAATCTACATCCACCACAAGCATTTAAGCACATGAAGATCTACCTCAACAAGCTTGGAAAACTTGTGATCTTCCATTATAAAAGACTAACCTCATCAGGCTTTATGATCTTGATGCTTGGTTTGGGCTTTCACATCCATTAGAGATATTTGTTTAGGATCATCATTGTACACCCATTTGTATCATCTCTTTGTATCATTTGATTTATATTAGATGGTTTATGTGTTTGTGCCATAAAACACAAGGTTTGTTATGTTAGGCCATAAAACATAACGGGTTTGGTTGTACACAAATAAGGACTCGGTAGTTAGCTTTATACCGAATAAAGTGTAAGCGACGATAGGTTGGTTCTACCTTTGTTAGGACTCGGTATTTAGCGTTATACCGGATAAAGTGTAAGCGACGTTGTGTAAGGTTTTCTCCGCCGAGAAGGGAGCGTGTTGATCTAGTGAAGTAACTCTCGAGTTGGGTACTCGGGGAGTGGAGTAGGACGGAGAGGAGCTCTGTGCTGAACCACTATAAAATCATCGTGTTCGGTTTGCTTTCTATTTTATTTATTGCTCTCTATTTATTTTATGCTTATGATTGTGTTGTGTCTTGATGTCTATGATTGTGTTGTAATTACTTGCTTATTCTATGCTTTCATTATTCATATACTATATTTGGTACTTTTCATATTATGTCGAGTTTGTTCGGGTATTTGATACGAAAGTTTTTAGATTTTAAACGAAAACATATTCACCCCCCTTTACGTTTTCCAAAATTGGTATCAGAGCCAAGTGGCTCTTGTTTTCAAAACGAATGGTTTTCAAAACCGAGTACGATCCATGTATCAAATTATCCGAAAAGCGGGACTTAATATGGAAAGTATATCATTCTTAGAAGTCTTGATTGTTGAATATCTTTGTTATACAAGCTTGAATAATGATTAAAATCTACTATATAAGTCTACCTTAAAGCCTTCAAAGTGTTAAACCTTTTCGTCGGGTCGAAATATACGTTTTTGGAAAATTCATCCAGACCCCCGGTTTCTTTGTTAACAAAGGCCGGTTCTATTTGGTAAAGGAACCAGCGGACCCGGTTCTACAGAAGGTTTTTCAAAATTTTGATCAACTTCAAAAGCTCATAAAATACTAACCGTAAATGCGTACGAGTAGTGCCACATATCGTTTCGAAGAGAATTGAGTCTAATTTCTAATTAAATAGGTTAGAGGTACTGATTATAAGTTTAAGTAGGTCGAATTTGAAAAATACTACAAAGTGTCTAAAATTTCAAGTTTCGTATTAACATAGAAACTCAAACTTTTGAGTCGGGTAATTTTAGTTGGTATCCTTTGAACATTGATGAATCATTCTTTGAAATTAAAGTATTTTGGCCATTAATCAAGCTTGTTATACATCGTTATATTCAACGCAAGGCAAAAAGAATTTTTTTTCATATGATAAATGACTAGTTGCCTTAATTTGCATTGTCTATTTATCTTGATTGTATGCTCATCTCAAAGTGCAATTAAACTTGTTTATTTGTGGATAATATGTGTCTATCTTGTCATTTTATTGCTTGGTTGATTGATTTAAGAAAACTACATATCCATTTGGTTTCGAAAAGAGTGTTTGAGATAACTCTTAGTTTTGTTGAAAATGTTTTTCCGTAAGTGTTTAAGTAAGTCATATAAGTAGAAATGGTGTTTAAAATGTGTAATATGGTATATGATTACTTGTTGCATATTATTTAGTACTCTTTGCATCTTATATGTGAGCTTGTTGTTTTTCATATAACATTAATGTTTGGGATGCCATGTTATTTATGTGTTAGCTTGTCGATTTCTTGTATTCGCTCAATGAGGCTTATGCTAGGTCTTGTGCTCCTTATATAGGAATATATCTCTTTCTTTGCATTTGCTATATCAACATTTTGCATAATCTCACTTTCTTAATAATCTTCTTAAGAATGAGAACTAAGTAAGCTAGTTAAGTATTTTAAAAAATATTATTATAAAATTTATGAACATCAAAGTAGGATTGACAACTTGAATGTTTCATCCGAAATACTCAAGTAATGATGAAGTGTAATGATGTCTTCTTTTAGTCTTAAGATGATATATTCTAAAGCGGGTCAAAGTAATAAGTCATTGTTATGGTTAAAACGGGTCAAAACTAGTGTTTGGCAAAACCTGTAATGAACGGTTTCGTGGTTCATTTAGACCAAGTGCGCATTTGATATTTAAGTATATTTTATGAACAAATTCTGGAAGCTTTGATGTTATGAAGTCGAGTTTCGATCATTCTAGCCATATATATAGAATCGTGACAAGTTTTGTAGAAAATTAGTCATTTTGGGAATTTCATATAAAATCAATCGTATAGAGTTAGAAGTTGTGCCACCCGCCATTTTAAAGGCAATTGAGTCTAGATAGTCTTAAAAATTGATTTGTAAGTTTCTAAAAATAATAACAAAAGGTCAATTTTTGGTAATGGCGTTTCTGCCAAAAGTGATAAATATTTTTTTTAAGAAAAAAGAGGCATTTCAAAAACACTTACTGAAAAATTATCTACACACTTTGACAGTGTCATCTCATCTTGTTAATCCTTTATAAACACTAGTTCACCAACTTGTTCTTCATCTCCCAAACATCACTAATGCTTCGTTTTCCATACTAGTTGTAAATATGATATTTCCTTCGTTAGTCTATCATGACATCTTGCTTTGCATATAGATGTGTTGATTATATGTTCTTGTTTGATTATTTGCTTTGTCGTTATCTTAGTGTTTGATAACTATTAGATTAATTAAAAAATGCGTAATCCTTAGGAAAGGTTTTGTTTTGTTTTTAAATGCCTTTATGCTTGTATTCGTGTTTGCATTTGAAGTAATTTTGTCTCTTATAGGATATCTCGTATGATCTTGTAATTTATCATTTTGATACATGATGATTTTGATATGGATATGTCTATGTTTGGTAGTTCTTGTTTCTTGTTGGCATTTCTTATTTCTATCTATATGATGGTCTAATTTATACATGCTTAAACATGGTTTGCATAATCTTTTCATCTTGTTCCTTATTTGACATTGATACATAATTTATTTGCTTCTTGTGTACTTATGTTATGTCAAAGTATTGTTGGTATAGATTAGAAGTCTAGGATTTCCTCTAAATCTAGTTCATCTCATCTTCACTATTTAAAACACCATCTTTGGATCTGTGCCTATTTGTTTCCTTTGTTCTTTATCTCTCACGCCATTGTTAGTGCAATCAATTTACTAATCTAAATCATCTATGTTATTAAACTTGTGTGGATGAATTATTTGTAACATGTACTTGTATGAATGTTTTTATTTCTCATATCATTTATGTTTGAATTCTTGAATGTTTGCTTGTAAACTAAGTCGTTTATGCTTTTGGTTGGTTTTAATGCAATTCAATCTTGTTTATTGTCATTCCCCTCTAGAATTAGGAGTGTTTGGTATAGTAGAAAATCATAGGACCTAAGCATTGGATCTTTTCCATGAGCCTTTTGCATCATCAAAAAACTCTATTTAATCGCTATCTCAAGCGAAAAATAGGTTTAGAAATCATTTGGAACATTTCTAGAATTTTAAGATTTAAGGAACATTGTCTGAAGGGGTCGGTCTTATCTGCAGCAAAGCCGGTTCCATTGAGCAGATGGAACCGTCCATGCCGGTTCTACAGTAGGCGTTTTTGCCATTTGAGGTAGTTAACTTTTGCATTCAACACTTTAATTAGGTTATTTATACTTGTATTAAGGTCACCCAATAGTTGGTTTTGACTTATCTAGCTCTTAAGTCCTTCTAAAACTCATAGAATTATCCAATACTCTTCGATCATGTATTATGACATCTTTAAGCTAGTTATGACATATATCATCCTTTCCCTTAATTTAAGGGTATTCCTATTTATTTGTCTATTTGCGAACATATTTTGATTGCATATATGTCTACTTGTTAAGTCTTACGTGTGATAATTTTTAAGCAAGTTTCATTCATGTGATAATGTTGTAAAATGATATTCTTGATTCTATCTTGTGATAGACTTAAGACTAACCCGTTTGGATTTGTGTAGGTCAATAAAGATCGATATCTTTATCAAGTTAATTTGTGCTCATTCGCACATTCATCATACTTTAATCCATATCTCTTTCATTACATGTTCATACATGCATATTCATCATCACCACTCTATTAACAAGCATACATTGATAGTTGCTTGCATCTTCATCACCATATTCTACCACCTCTCTCACCACTTACTAATCTAAATCTTCCACCACTTACAAAGTGACTTTGTCTAGCACCTCAAGTGATCCATCAACCCAACAAGGTAAGGTTTAGAGTTGAACCTTTTTACTTCTATCAAACTTGAGTCTTCCACCGAGTCTTCATTACAAGAAGAATAATCATGAATCCTTCCGCCACCACCACCATAACCCCAACATACCAGTGAACTCACAACCAATACAACCCATGAAGGATAAATCACCTTCCACATATCCCGACACTCATAAGCATCTGATATGTTATAAAAGCTTTAAATTTAAAGTTCTATTTTTATCCGATTTCCAACTAACACACGGGTAAAGTATAAACCCCCGTTTATAGTATAGGTTAAGGGTAAGACCAGGTCATTCCACGGGATTAGTAATTCTTAAAAGGGTTGATTGTATTACGAAAAGGTTTATCTTATAGACTGTCATCATCTAAAGATTTCAAAGTATTTCAAGATTAAAAGTAATATTTATTTGGACTTAAAACAATAATCATGAACAAGCAAATAATCAAGCAAACATGATTAAGCATAAAAGCATGAAAATATGGGTAATCATTCATACAATTAACTAATTCATATATTAGAGAATCCTTTCGGCCTTTAATCTTCAATATATAAAATGCATTAAGATTGATTCAAGTATGAATATGATAATGATAATTTCCCTTAATCAAGTTTGTTAGACATATGATCAAGTGTTAAACATCTTCATCTCCGGATTGATAAATATTTCACTAAATAATTATCACAAAAACCAGTATCGAATTGCCATAGAGAAACAATGCGAAATATAGACATATTGATGGAATCTTTTGACCTATCTCCAAAAAGTATGAATAATCAAACATCAACAAGTTACCAGATATTTAAACATCGAATTCATTATCATCACATTCATAAGCATAATATCACAACTTGTTCATAACATTGCTCATGATAGCCCAAATAAATATAATTCACTACTCCATATTCATAGCAACAAAACACATAATAATCATCATAGATTCAGAAAACATGATAACCAAAAGGAATAACGTGTTTATACCGATTCCATAAGCAAATGATATGGTTTATTACAAGAACTTCTTCCATCCAAACACTAGTTACCCGGAATTTCTACTAGCAAGAATACTCCTCCATCACATTTGGCTTGAATTTCGTACCTCCAGTGCGATTACAACCTGGAAACTTCGAAGATTCAGAGAATACTTCAAGTATCCCCAAGAACAACTTCTAACTTTACTAGAAAACTTCCCGAACATCTTCTAATGATTATTAAAAGATGATTTGTAAGGAATGGGATGCTAAAAACACTAAAATTCGTGCTTTATTTATAGCACAAGTTTAGGGTTTAAGTTGGTATATGGAAGGTCTCCATTAATATCAATCATAATCATTTCCTTGTAACTGCAGGAAAAGTGCACCACACAAATATAATTATGCGTCGTACTTGGTGTGTAATTAAATTGCATTTATCCCGCCATGAAGTACGCCGCACTTGGGGTAGTGCGCCGCACTTTGGCACTTTTCATTAAATCTTCATTTATTTTTCTTCTGATTCTTCCTTTAACGTCCGTTAGTGCTTTTAACAGATTTCTTTGACACTTTTGGTCCTTCTTGTCATTCTTGGTCCTAAAAAAATTATTGTACCAACAAACAACCAAAACTTGCAATATTTCATGCGTTAACATATATATTTTCGAAGGATATTTTATGTATATTTGGAGAGTTATCAAATCCCCCCATACTTAGCTTATTGCTTGCCCTCAAGCAATCAAAGCGAAAACATTTTGGTTTAGTAAAACAGATTAATGATCACAAGCATAGATAACGCGACAAAGCAACTCATGAATTTTTATAGATAAGATTGTTTTGCACTCGCTCAGTTTAGTAAAATAGATAGTAAACAAAAGTCACTCATACGCGCAGTCATGAAATATTCAAATTACCATAAGCTTGTACAAGAAACTAAACTTCACCGACATGGCGTAAGCACCAAACATAAACATCAAAAGAGGCAATTTATTTAGTGATATTATTTTATATTCGTTGAAAAAGGTTTATAATAAAATCATAATCCACCTTATCCGTAATGTAACAAACTATTCCTTCGTCACTTTTTTACTTTTTCTCTTTTTTTAGAACTTCGGCTCACTTTTGCCTTATTTCACTTTATCTTGGGGGAAACTTGCTTTCCCCTATACTTAGGATAAGCACACTACTTCAAACGAACTTAGAAGTTTGCAACCTTTGCACTTCATTATAATAGCGATACCAGCATTTACGTTCTTCAATTAGTACGGATAAAATTTCAGATAATTTAATTAAAAAGCTTTTTGAACAAAGTTATTGGTTACTTATATCTATATTTTTATCACCTCTTGATAAGTAAAATGTTTATAACACGCGAACGTGTTCCTACTGCGGTCTCATAAAGATTTCAAGCACAAGTTCTAGAATTAACAAATCACCGGCACACTCATATAATCTTAAATCAATACCAATGCTCCAGAAAAGGCGACAAACTACAAATACACAGCCGTAACAACGGATGAGACACTTGCAATTGCATTCAAACCTTAACTAAAGAAAGCTAAAGATAAAAATCATCTTAGGTATCAAAGATGGATACCCGAATTCTTAATATCTAATCCTCATAAATTTTCTTTTGGGTGGTATAAATACGCTAGTAATGTTATCAATCCAGAGTCAAATTGCTTGTATGTGATCCTAAAAATGTTATTTTTCAAAAATTTTCATTTAACTTTATTTAACTTTTCCAGTTTATCTCCCCCTACACTTAATATGAGCATTGTCTCTAATGTGAAATATTATAGAGAAAGATAAAATAGGAAAGTGAAATAATACTTCTCACTTATAAAGAATTACTTGAATCTTTTGCTTTATGTCATTTCCGTCTCGCTCCTTTTTTTTTCTTTCTATGTTACAAATATAATACTGCATAGTACATACAAATAATAATAATATTCCTAATTAATTATTTGTAGAAAGTATGATAATATTGTTTTAAATGCCAACAGAGGCATTTTACACACCATAGTAGTAGTAGTAATAATAATATTGTTTTAAAACACACGTGACCCAAAACATGCGGTCACATAACCAACTTGTGTCATCTCGATACTACTCATCATCATCCTGCTGCTGCTGCTGATATTGCGGTGGATACTGTGGTGGCTGAGGTGGGTACTGCTGATAATACTGATCATACTGTGGCTGAGCATAACCAGGTGGGTTATAGGATCCCATGTGCTCAAATACTCCAGCATACCTGTCCTAATGATACGACTGCCTATAGGACATCCTCTCAATCGCCCCTTAGCGTATCTCCATATTACCCATCCTCTCGTACAAGTCTTGCATTGATGCTCTCGAGGTCTAGGGATACCAACTCTCGGTACACCCAGCTGCGGATCCTCAGGAATTACTCTACCCTTAGAGTCGATCAACTCTCTCAGTGTAGTCGTATCCAAATCTCTACAATAAATCAGAGCACTTAAACTCCTTAGCACCACATCATTCAACACCCTCGCTTTCCTAACAATCTTAGTGATAAACTGTCCATAACAAATCTGACTCTCTCTTTGAGTACCAACTCCTTTTCTCTTCATCCTCCTCGTAATCAACCAAGCCACACTCGCATACCCATTTTGATGTCTAGCATCAGACATACTCAATAGCCATAAATCATTCTTTTGTATCTTGTCATACCAGTAGTCCTTTGACACAAGCCATAGGTGATCATCTTGTGAACCACCCTCAAAACTGGGCTCCGGATAGTAGAAGCATGACTCCCAGATAAACTCAAATTCTCCTCTCGACTAATGCTTAACCAATACTCATAAGCATTAAAATGATCATCACTACACAAGCCTCCTTGAAAATACACATCAAGTGCATCCTCCTCAAGCTCCTCAGCATGATACAATCCCAATCTACGAGTAAATTCCAACAAAGTTAAATTGTGAGCACGTCCACCAAGTCTAAACTTGATGATCTTCTTGGTTTGCAATTCATCGTCAGCATAAACTTCATCAAATTCATAGGTTGAATAAAACTCGTGGCAAAGCTCCAAATAAATTAGTTCTTTGATGTTAAAAGCTCTAACCCACGCCATAGAAGTGAATATTTCTTCATTAGTTTTAGCTTCATGCAACTTAATCCTCAACATATCATCAATTTCTCCATCGCACCCTATTTCATTAAGTATATCCTAATTTACGACACACGGCAAGTAAACATGTCTAGGAAGCAAGTTTGCTAATTTGGTGTTATACCTAGACTTTGCCTCGTTGTTGCAACCTTGCTATAGTAAGAATTCATGATGAACTTGTGGAAGCAATACCTCTTCCTCGGTTTCATATTGTCTAGAGCATTTGGATCTTGATGATCTGGCTTCAGCATCATTTCCCTTTGGATTTATGATAAATTTGACAAAGTAAAGCTCTCCCTTTAAGGCAACAATGAGCTCTTTTTTCAGCACCTTGTTTCCTTTCTTAACCTCATAATCCAAACATAGCTTTACAGCGTATTCATTTGATATCAAGTTTTCATCAAGTGCTAAATTGATCTCACCATCGTATGCTTTCAAGCCATTCACGAAGCATAGTGTAATATACCGTTCACTTACTTCGTCCGTTTCCATTTTGTAAAAACTAAGTGCTTTAGTCACCTTCTTTTCCTTACTACCAGCTGTGTTTGTGTACTCTGGAGCATTCCAATCTCCATGTCCCTCAACTTTTTCACTTGATGATCCATAAACGTTCTCTCCTAGGAAAACCCTTCCAAGACTTGATGTTGGGTCCATAATTCTTATAAAATAGCACAACATTAGAACAACCATTAGTGGGTTAGTTAAAACAGATATTAGTAGCTTTTTACACTTACACATTATCAACAAACAGATAACAATTTTTAATTTAAGCAATCTTCGTATAAAAACGAAGAAACAAGCATTCTGTTTGGTTCTAGAAAGGGAAGTGCGGCGCACTTCGAAGAAAGTGCGGCGTAATTTCTGAGTTTTTCTAATTTATTTTGTGATTTTTTAGAAAAACCGGCGCACTTTGGAGTAAGTGCGCCGTACTTTTAAAATTTTTATTTTTTAAATTTTTAAATTTTTTTATTTTAGTATTTTTATATTTCTTACCTTTATTATTTCCAAAATATTTGTTAAACATAGTAAATCTCAGGTTTTTAAGCATATCAATTATCATATTATTTTTAAGTCTTTTAAAGTTTTCGTTTTTATTTTCATTTTGCAGGCAGTCAAAGTTAAATAAGCAACATTTAGCAATTAAGAAATACATGTAGGCATTCATAAATTCAAACAAATAAGCTATGAAGTAGTATTTTTGATTTTTTCTCATTTTAATGTACAAATCATGATAATACAAGACTTTGACAATTACGAATATTAGGAATAAATTCCACATTTTCAAATGGTCAAATTACAGTTTATGGGGTTTTGGGGTTTCGGTTTTGATGTTCTTCTTCTTTTTGAAAATTGGTTCTGTTTGTGAAAAATGCAGGAAGTGTGGCGTACTTGGTATAAGTACGGCGTACTTTCTGTAATTGCAAAACAAAAAACCGGCGCACAATGGTTATGTGCGACGCACTTTCTTAAGAAATTTGGTTCAGTTTGCCAGAAAACTGTACGGTGATTTTTTGAAAATTTGGTTTGTAACACAATAATGACTAATTCAAGAATGATTTCAATCCCCGATAGCAGCGCCAAAAACTTTGATGTGTTATAAAAGCTTTAAATTTTTAGTTCTAGTTTAATTCGATTTCCAACTAACACACGGGTAAAGTATAAACCCCCGTTTATAGTATATGTTAAGGGTAAGACTAGGTCGTTCCACGGTAGGGGTGTAATCAAGTCAAGCCGAGCTCGAGCTTGACAGGGCTTGAGCTTGGCTTAAAAAGAAAATAGTAGGTTTGAGCTTGGCTTGATAGCTCATCAAGCTTTAACCATATAGGCTTGAGCTTGGCTTGAGTAGGATTCGATTAAAGCTTGAGCTTGGCTTGAAAAGCTTGAATGTGTACAAAATTAATGTATTTAATAGCCAAACACTCAAACTCATCAATAAACATATGCATAAAGTAAAACAAACAAAAATCATAAGTGAAAACCAAGGTAGATCCATTAAACATTAATAAAACTAACAATAACATTCTCGTACTAAAGTCTAACATTAAAATGAAACATAAGCCAAAGTACTAATTAATGTTCAAATAATGAGTATTCCAAACAGACGCTGAAGGCGTAGCTATTCGTTATTGAGTGTTCTTCTATGGCGTAAGTGAAAAGATAACAAAAAGCTGTGAACTGATAAACGCATCGCGCTAGAGTCAATGATTGTAAACAAGTTGTATAGAAAGTCTAACAATATTGTTGTAGTATCTGAGTGTTCGAAGTGAGTAGAATGAAACATAGCCAAAAGTGTATGTTAGCATTATGTGTTTGTGAAGTGCGATAGCGTACAAGATTAGTTCGATATAATGAGTACGTGCGATTAGTTATTAGAGTAGTTGTACTGAGTGAGTTTCTTGATTAGTTTGGGCTAGATGTGTCTATGGTCAGAAAGATCATTGTGTGTTATGAGAGATGCACAAATACTTGAGTAGTAGTATATATTGATGTGTGTCAGATGTAGAAGATTTGGGTTAGTGATTGTGATGAGTTTAGAGATGACATTGATATGTCGAAGTTTTGTGTTTATTGAAAGAGTGGTCGCTTCCGCTATATGAAGTGGTGAGAGTTAGTTAACTTGTGTCAGAATATAGTGTGATATTCTACTTCAATATGATTTAATTATATATTGAAGCTCGAAAAAGCTTGATAAGAGCTCGAGCCGATCTATCAAAAGCTTGAGCCTGGCTTGTTATAGGTTTCGAGCTAATTTTTGGGCTTGAGCTTGATAAAAGCTTGGCTTGATCGAGTCAAACCCGAGCTCGAGCTCGAGTTGCTTGATTAAAGCTTGACTTGATTACAGCCCTATTCCACGGGATTAGTAATTCTTAAAAGGGTCGATTGTATTACGAAAAGGTTTATCTTATAGACTATCACGATTTAAAGATTTCAAAGTATTTCAATATTAAAAGTAATATTTATTTGGACTTAGAACAATAATCACGAACAAGCAAATAATCAAGCAAACATGAATTTAAGCATAAAAGCATGAAAAGATCGAGAATCATTCATACAATTAACTATGAAAAATGATTTGTAGGCCTAAGTAGTGTGCCTAAAAATAGACCTACAATTATGATTGGTGGAATTAAAAATTTAATTGGTGAATATGAGGAGAGAGAATGAGTGTTTGACACTTGTCAAAATGTGAATGGATTAGGCCTATTTGTAGGTCTATTATGTAGGCCTATATATCATAACTCATTAACTATTTCATATATTAGAGAATCCTTTCGGCCTTTAATCTTCAATATATAAAATGCATTAAGATTGATTCAAGTATGAATATGATAATGATAATTTCCCTTAATCAAGTTCGTTAGACATATGATCAAGTGTTAAACATCTTCATTTCCGGGTTGATAAATATTTCACTAGTTAATTCTCACAAAACTAGTATCGAATTGCCATAGACAAACAATGCGAAATATAGACATATTGATGGAATCTTTCGACCTATCTCCAACAAGTATGAATAATCAAACATCAACAAGTTACCGGATATTTAAACATCGAATTCATTATCATCACATTCATAAGCATAATATCACAACTTGTTCATAACATCGATCATGATAGCCCAAATAAATATAAATCACTACTCCATATTCATAGCAACAAAACACATAACAATCATCATAGATTCAGAAAACATGATAACCAAAAGGAATAACGTGTTTATATCGATTCCACAAGCAAATGATATGGTTTATTACAAGAACTTCTTCGATCCAAACACTAGTTACCCGGAATTTCTACTAGCAAGACTACTCCTCCACCACCTTTGGCTTGAATTTCATACCTCCGGTGTGATTACAACCTGGAAACTATGAAGATTCAGAGAATACTTCAAGTATCCCCAAGAACAACTTCTAACTTTACTAGAAAACTTTCCGAACAACTTCTAATGATTATTGAAAGATGACTTTTAAGGAATGGGATGCTAAAAACACTAAAATTCGTGCTCTATTCATAGCACAAGTTTAGGGTTTAAGTTGGTATATGGAAGGTCTCCATTAATATCAATCATAATCATTTCCTTGTAACTACAGGAAAATTGTGCCCCACAAATATAATTGTGCGCCATACTTGGTGTGTAATTAAATTGCATTTATCCCGCCATGAAGTACGCCGCACTTTGGCACTTTTCATTAACTCTTCATTTATTTTTCTTCAAGATTCTTCCTTTAACGACCGTTAGTGCTTTTAACGAATTTCTTTGACACTTTTGGTCCTTCTTGTCATTCTTGGTCCTGAAACAATTATTGTACCAACAAACAACCAAAACTTGCAATATTTCATGCGTTAACATATATATTTTATATATTTTTGAAGGATATTTTATGTATATTTGGAGCATTATCAACATCTTTTGTAAAAAGCCAAGTGAAATATCATTCTCAAATTCTTACAACCTATAACAACCTCACCACCAAAGCCAATCACGATGATGCAAGTAGTAGGATTATACTTTTTAGCTTACTTTCTAGGAGTTTCTTTTATAGAATCATATTTCATTCTAGTTTTAGAAGAATCATATCACATCATATAAACACCTTATTATATATGACTTCCTCGAAAGACAAAGTATATATTACACAAAGTTTTCTTATTGTAGGTTCAAATATACACTTTAGTGTGTATGGCATTCTTGTCTACAGACAAAATTTGCCTTTTCATATAATTTCTTTTTAGGTTCAATCATATACACGGTGCAATATATGGCATACTTGTCTCCGAACAATGCTTGCAATTATTAATTTTCTTTTGTAGGTTCAAGAATATACACTTTGTGGTATATGGCTTACTCATCTAAGGATGAATTTCCATCATTCATTTTTCTTTTTGTAGGTTTATTTTGACGCCCTCGAGCAAGGGGGAACATTCGTCAAAAAATCATATTGAGTCGTCTGTACACTTTTTTGTATATGACATATTTGTCTAAGGATAAAACCTATTATTGCAGTAATTTTTGTTTATAGATTTTTAATCATATCTTGACGTCTCGAACAAGGGGGAGCACTCGTCAAGGGGGAGCATGCACACATTCATCATCATTCTTAATCTTCCACAATCTTTTGGTTTCGACCAAAAGGAAGATGTCATTTTCTTCATCATATAGTTTTCATATTTTTTATATATGTTGTACGAAACTAACCATTTTGTAGGTTAAGCTTTTAAAATTTGATCCATGGATCCGCTATAGACCAAGGACTATCACCTAGAGGATGCAACAACATAAGGGGATAGAGTAGACCATTTAACTTCACCAGGGATGATGCAAACTCGCCTTTTCGGGGAGAAAGAAGTTAAACTCCAAGGACATACCCTTTTTGTTTCGCCAAAAGGGGGGAGAAGAGTGTAAACGGAGAAGGTAATGTAAAAGTATTACGGGGATGCAAGTAACTTTTACATTTATTATATATTACGTTTACATATTTTGTCATCATCAAAAAGGAGGAGATTGTTAGTGCAAATATTACGGTATTTAATCTACACAGTCTCGTTTGTTTTGTTGATGACAAACATCTAACTTCTAATACATAAAGTAAAGGGTACAAGTTACTCGTAATCATATTTTATCTCAATATACATCAACACATCTCCACGTCTCGAGTCCTCATATGTTACAACACAAGTTCGTACATGTTTTTATGTTGCATTATGATCAAACCTCATTTTACATTTTGCACTTACAAGTAATTTTATAAATATGCATCACTATTCTTATACTTGCTAAAATACATTTTATTTTGACAAGCACTCAACTAGACATTTTATTTTACAAAAGTTTACTTACACTTTTAAATATACAAGTTTACTTTTTTACTTTAAGAAAATAAAAATGCATTTTACATCATGCATGACATCACCATAATCTTTTAAAAGATTTCATAAGATTTTGAAGGGTTTTGATATACAAAATCCGGTTTTGCAAAACTGTGTGCCGGCTCCATAGGCTTATAACAGCCGGTTCCATCCTGCAAATGGAACTAGTAGAACCGGGCTACAATGCAAGATTTTGCCTATAAATAGCAAGCCAAATCTCACCATTTTTTCATCCTTTTTGTTGACCCATAGTATGTCCCGACCCATTTCTACGAATATGGGCCAATCCATTTACTATCGCTACTGGGCCAGCGGGTCGTGGTCATGGACCACATCTGGGCCGCGGGTCGCTAGAACATAGCGCCAGCATGCGCTGTCGTTAACCAAGGAGTCATACTTTGACTCTACTTATGACCATTTAATGAGATAATTAATATGACTGTTACTTATCCCATAATTAATATGACCGTTACTTATGAGGTAATTAATGTATATCGGTTATATTAATTATGGACA
>BQNB010087301.1:2671-19599 GCA_026074375.1 Tanacetum coccineum
GATCCTTATAGCTATAAGACCTATACCATTTGAAAGCCTATCCTGTAATCTATCTAAATTTACTTTTGAAAAGTATTTTGAAATCTATTTAAGCTATGAAAAATCCTATTGAAAAAGGTTGTTTAAGCAGAATA
Organism: Tanacetum coccineum; assembly: GCA_026074375.1. Taxonomy (NCBI): domain Eukaryota; kingdom Viridiplantae; phylum Streptophyta; class Magnoliopsida; order Asterales; family Asteraceae; genus Tanacetum; species Tanacetum coccineum. The sequence goes on from BQNB010087301.1 coordinate 2,806, forward strand.
CACTATTTTTTTAGTTTTAATGAAAAGACAAAGTACAAGCTTGCATATCAAAAACAAATACACAAATAAGCTATTTAACTTGAAATAAGTCCTAACTAATCTAGATTGGCCTACAAACTAGTTGTGCTCTAAGTTTGAAAGGCTAAATCCTACTTATGCTAGCTGAAATTTCAGCTTGAAAATGGCCAAAACCAATTTATGCTAGCTGATGCACTTGACACATTTTATAACCAAATATCAAATCAAACAATGCAGGCTTAAGGACCTAGTTTCCGCACCTTTAAATACTTAAACAAAGGCAAAGTGATCAACAAATTCAGCTAGAACTAATTAGAGCATAAAGAGCTTATGAATTTGAGCTTAATGACTTAGACTCAAGCAATAGACACATAAGCCTTTAAAAACTTAGTTTATCTAAACAAAAACTTAAATCCTTTCTTTATAAACTTAAATTTGAGATTAAAACTCAGCCTAAAGAACTGTAGAACACTTGACAGCATAACTCATGTTAGTGCTGTCTTGTGCCAAACACCCCTTTAGACAACTTAACTTCATCTTCAGCTTATAAATCTTAGATACAAAACTTAAACCTCAAATACCAAATGCTTATTAGCTTATATCAGACTTAATGAACAGGTTTTCACAATTAATTTAGCTAAAACTATAAGCTAATGACTAATGCTACTATTTTTTGGATTTTTTAACTATTGTATAACTAACACTTATAAACTGAATTTTAATTAATCAAATGAACTAAATAAGCAACAAACAAATAAAATAAGCAGATATAAGCTATTCTAAACTAAAATAAGCAGGAAATAAGCAGTATTAAGCTAAAATGCAATATTAAGCTATAAAAGGTAAAATGAAGACTTACAAAAGCCTCTGCACAAAACAAGGCTATTAATACTTTTAAAAGCTAATCTACAAGCTCCAACTTATCTTAAGATAAGCTGGTAAAGTCCTGGAAGCCCTTCCACAATTGACTTCCCTTCCAAAAATAAGCTGAGGTACATTTGGGGAGGAATTTGAGTATTAATAAGCTCAGTTAAGCTTTGAGACCTTAACTGAGTATATAACTAGCTTATTAGTATTTATGACGGCTTAGTGAGCTTATTTGAACAGTAGTGAGCTTATTAATCCATAAGAGTATTAAGTAAAAACATTATCAAACTTGAACATTGAACTTTTATTAATAGAATGAACTGATTACAAGCTTTAAAGAAAAATTACATCAAATTTGAAAACATTTCACTAAAACGAGTACAATTAAGCTAATAACTAATAAGCTACAACTACACTAATTTTCTACACTAGATGATCTGTGAGTGAGGTGAAGCTCCTTTTTATAGGCAAGAGGGGAAGGATCTAGGTCCTTAGACGCTCCATTTGATCTCAGCCCTTATTCTCTTCTAATCATTGCATCTTGGTAATTAGCCGTTAGATGAAAAAAGGCACACGGATTGCCAGCGTGGCATTCCCACTTTCTTAGAGGCTTTGTGCTTTTTTGTACTGATTTTAGTGTAAAATCTTAAATTGGTTGTGTTTCTTTGTAGTATGTGTGGCATTCCTTGTGTAAGCTCAGCCAATCATTTGCTTGGATGATGTAATTATTTGCTGACATGGAGCTTTGTACTAGCATCTTTGAAGCCACGTCAATCGAGCTTCTAGAAGAGATAATTGCATTTAAAAGAGGTTAATTGGGGCAGGGTAAATTTGGGGAAGACGGGTGAATAGTAACTAATTTTCGCGCCCATTTATTCTTATTGTTTCGTTTGACCCGACTTAAGGAGTTTGACTTGGGCTTATGATAAAGGGTTTGGGCCTTTGATTTTGGTTTGGGCTCAGGTTAAACGAAAAGGGTTTTTGGGTTAATTTTAGACTTAACAACCATTAGTCCCTAAGTAATAAAGGACTAACGGTGTAATTGATTTTGGGATTTTTTGTAAAAACGGTTTAACATTCAAGGGCTGTTTGGTAATTTTTCAAATGTTTGTCTTCAAGAGTTGACCAAGGTTAACTTTTATTGACTTTTGTTGACCCTAGCTTGACAAATTCCCAGCTCTTGTGTACTCTTTCCGTCTCATGTTCGTTTTTATCTGGTTTTTGGCTCTTTTCTTGTGATTTTTGTAATATATGTACCTACACATCACAAAAGACAAAATATACAATATACAAGCATAATTTTGCACATTTTCATTTTTTAAGGGTCATTTTTGATATAAAACGGATATGTGATTTCTCACATATCACCTCTAAACCTCAAACTTTAGAAGAAGCCATTAACATAGCCCAAAGGCTAATGGATCAGGTAACAAAGCACACTCCGATGCAAGTATCACGTGATCATAAACGAAAGTTTGACGACAGAAGAACTTTCAACAATAACAACAACAATTACCGCAACAAGAACAACTACCGTAACACCAACACCAATAATCACCAACCACAACAAAACATAAGGCAAGAAGCTATCAAAGCTTATGCTGCCACTCCAGCTGAGAACAGTAGGTACGCTGGAAACCTCCCATTATGTATAAAATTTGATCTACACCACACAGGACCTTGTACTGTTAAGTGTAATACTTGCAACAAGGTGGGCCATTTGACCAAGAAATGCCGAAACAAGAGGCCAGCCACTGGAAGTAATCAGCTACCAGTGATAATTATTTGTCATGCTTGTGGAGAAAAAGGGCATTATCCAAATCAGTGCCGAAAGACCAACATCAATGCCCAGGGAAGAGCCTACATGCTAAGAAACAAAAATGCTCACCAAGACTCGAACGTAGTCACGGGTACGTTCCTTTTAAACCAACATTTAGCTAGAGTATTATTTGATTCCAAAGCAGATAAAAGCTTCATATCCATATCTCTTGCCTCTATGCTAAATATTCCACCTATTACAATAGACACCTTTTACGATATCAAAATGGCTGACGAAATCTAGTAAGCACAAACACCGTTATTCAGGGTGCAACTCTGACTTTGTTAAATCAACCTTTCGAAATTGATCTTATGCCAATTAAACTCGGTAGTTTTGACGTCATCATTGGTATGGATTGGTTGTCCAAGTATCATGCCAGAATTATATGTGATGAGAAAATCATCCACATTCCCATCGACGGTGAAACTTTAATCATTCGAGGTGATCGAAGTAAAACTCGACTAAGCCTCATATCCTGTATAAAAACCAATGGGTATATATCCAGAGGATGTTAAGTTTTTGTAGCCCAAGTAATGAAGAAGAAGTCAGACGAGAAAAGACTAGAAGATATCTTAGTAGTCAGAGAATTCCCAGAAGTTTTTCCTAAAGATCTACCTGGCCTTCCTCCCGTTCGCCAAGTAGAATTCCAAATCGATTTAATTCCAGGAGCAACGCCTGTAGCCTGAGCACCCTATAGATTAGCTCCTTCAGAAATGCAGGAACTATCAAATCAACTTCAAGAGTTAGGAGACTGAGGTTTTATCCGACCAAGTACTTCACCTTAGGGAGCTCCTGTCTTATTTGTCAAAAAGAAAGAAGGATCTTTCAGAATGTGTATCGATTACCGGAAGTTAAATAAACTTACTTTAAAGAATCATTACCCATTACCCAGGATCGATGATTTATTCGACCAACTTCAAGGTTCAAGCGTTTACTCAAAAATTGACTTAAGATCTGGTTATCATCAACTGAGAGTAAGGGATGAAGATATTCCTAAGACTGCTTTTAGGACAAGATACAGACACTATGAATTTCAAGTGATGCCATTTGGTTTAACTAACTGTTGGGAAATAGATTGTAAAAGACTTAATACTGGTAGTATAACAGTTAAGTCTGATAGTAATAGTTAGTTCTGGTAGTACTGAGTTAATACTGGCAGTACTAAGTTAAGTCTGCCAGTACTAAAGTTAGTACTGGTAGAGTAGCAGTACTAGAGTTAGTACTGGTCATATTTAGTTAAGTCTGTTCATAGTTAAGTCTGTTTATGTAACAGAATAGTAATAGTTATCTTAGAGATATGTTAGGAGATATCTTAGGAAAGGATATGTATTATCCTTTCACACGTTTGTAAAGCCCATTAGGGTTTCCTTGGTGTATAAAAAGAACCCTAAGGCACAATGTTATGTACGTGATTAAAATATCAATAGAAGCATTAGAGCTTAATAGCAAATTAGTATTATTGTTTCTTCTTAATTCTTGTGTTAAGATTCCGTATTAACACTTGATATTCATAGTCGGTGTCTCTAACATAGTTGATTTGGATTTATTCAAGTTAGCTATCGTCTTACAAAGGTTAATCAGATCCTATACGAAGGACCTACACTAACACACCTACGGTATTCATGGATCTCATGAATCGTGTGTGTAAACCATACTTGGATAAATTTGTAATAGTGTTTATCGATGATATTCTTATCTACTCTCGTAACAAAGAAGAACATGCAAATCATCTAAGAATAATCTTGGAATTACTCAAGAAAGAGAAATTGTATGCCAAGTTCTCCAAGTGTGATTTCTGGATTCATATCGTGCAATTTCTTGGACACTTAATTGATAGTCAAGGACTTCATGTTGACCTCGCCAAGATTGAATCCGTTAAGAATTGGACATCTGCTACTACACCCACAGAAATACGTCAATTCTTAGGACTCACCGGCTATTATCGGAGATTTATCAAAGATTTTTCAAAGATTACAAAGTCTTTGACTGAATTAATCCAAAAAAACAAGAAGTATATCTGGGGTAAAGATCAAGAGTCGGCTTTTCAACTACTTAAACAAAAGCTATGTGAATCTTCAATCTTAGAATTACCAGAAGGAAACGACGATTTTGTTGTTTACTGTGATGCATCCCATCAAGGTCTGGGAGCGATATTAATGCAAAGAGAGAAGGTTATTGCATATGCATCCCGACAACTCAAATCGCATGAAGAAAACTATACCACTCATGATCTCGAATTAGGAGCAGTTGTGTTAGCTCTTAAAATCTGGAGACACTATCTCTATGGCACAAAGTGTACGGTTTTCACCGATCACAAAAGTCTTCAACATATTCTTAATAAAAAAGAATTGAACATGAAACAACGCCGTTGGTTAGAATTACTCGCAGATTACGATTGTGAGATTCGTTATCACCCTGGAAAGGCAAATGTTGTGGCAGATTCCTTAAGCCGAAAGAAACGAATCAAACCACTCCAAGTTAGATCATTAGTCATGACCATTCATCCAAAATTACCATTACAAATCCTCCAAACTTAAACTGAAGCACTCAAGGAAGAAAATATCAAGGCTGAAAACTTACGAGGAATGGATAAAGCATTTGAAATACGTCCTGATGGAACTCGTTGTATTAAGAACCGAAGCTGGTTACCACTCTTTGGTAATCTGAGGGACTTGATCAGGCATGAATCTCATAAATCAAAGTATTCCATTCACCCAGGTTCTGATAAAATGTATCAGGATCTGAAGAAACTCTATTGGTGGCCTAACACGAAGGCAATCATTGCTGAGTATGTTGGCAAGTGTTTAACATGCTCTAAAGTTAAAGCTGAATGTCAGAATCCGTTCGGATTACTGGTATAACCAGAGATTCCTATGTGGAAGTGGGAGAGAATAACAATGGATTTTGTTACAAAACTACCCAAAACCTCATATGGACATGACACAATTTGGGTCATTGTCGATCGTCTTACCAAATCCGCATATTTTATCCCTACCCGAGAGACGGATAGTATGGAAACCCTTACAAGGTTGTACATCAAAGAAATAGTCTCCCGGCATGGTGTGCCAATATCTATCATCTTGGATCGTGACAGTCATTTTACATCCAGATTCTGGCAATCATTACAGAATGCTTTAGGTACTCAATTAGACATGAGTACGGCATATCATCCCGAAACCGATAGACAAAGTGAAAGGACCATCTAAACACTCGAAGATATGACTTCGGCTTATGTGTTTATAGGATTTGGAAAAGTATATAGGAAAAAACATTAAACCATTGGTAGAATTTTCATACATTAAACAATTATCAGTGCCATTATTAAGGCAGTATCATTCGAGGCACTTCTATGGTTTCGAAAGTTGCCGTTCAACTGTTTGTTGGGCAAAGTGGGAGATGTTCAATAAATTACTAGGACAGAAATGATTCATGAAACCACCAAGAAAATAGTGTAAATTCGACAACGCTTGCAAGCTGCAAGAGATCGACAAAGAAGTTACGCCAATGTAAGGCGAAAGCCTTTAGAATTTCAAGTTGGAGATCGTGTTATGTTAAAAGTATCACCTCGTAAAGGAATCATCCAATTTGGAAAACGAGGAAAGCTTAACCCTCGGTACATTGGACCTATTCAAATACTTGATATCGGATGGCCACAAGTGGCATACAAACAATAGAGCTTCTGAGAGCTCAGTAGTCCACAATAGTTCTTACGTTTCTAATCTAAAGAAATGCTTATCTGACGAATCTCTCGTCATTCCAATGAAAGAGCTTTGGCTCGATGACAAACTCAACTTTGTAGAAGAACCAGTGGAGATTATGGACTATATATAACAACCCATAATTTTCATCAATGTAATTATCCATCTATTAAATTAGATGCGCTGTAATATCCATCTATTAAATTAGATGCACTATAATATCCATCTATTAAATTAGATGCACTATATATACCACCTTTATAAAGGGAAATTTTTGCTTTATCTCACTATGCAACGTAACTTGCATCTCTAAAGTAAACGAGCTCACGCAACCTCTACCAATGTTATCTATATCTATGTTTACATCATGTAAACATCCTAATATGTCAAGTCAATTCTTTATTCATTTTACCAGAGTACACTATCAATTTTTACATACCATTTATTAACGGTTTATTTCAAAAAACAAGCATTAAACGTATATCTTTTTATTAAACACCATTAATTATATGTAGTGGTATTATACATATAAAATGAATGGCAAGGCCCTTTTAAAGCATGTGTTACTAGTATACATATGCACAACATTTGGAATATATAATTTTCCCTCCTAAGTCAATGTACAACTCATTAAAGCTCAATGTACAAATCAACAATACATGAATTCAAATAAGCTTATTTTCCACCGTTTTCATTCTAGATTTTGTACCACCTCTTTATTACAAGGTACAACACTCAACGCATGACTCCTAAACCTTAGACCTAATCCATAAATCCTTTCTAAACCCTAATCTAAAACCTCTTTAAACCTATATGAAAACCTACAAACCATAATTTCAATTTAAACCTAAAACTAAACCCTAATCTAAAAATAAGACATATACTTATTCCCTAAACCCTAAACCTTAATCCTAACACTAATCATCAACCCTAAACTATCTTAAACCCTAACCCTAACTTGAAATTAAAACCCTAAACCCTAACCCGAAATAAAATGAACCCGACACCCCTTTTACTTCATTTTTACCCATTTTAAGCAACCAAGCACCTCAAGCACCTCCCTTGCATCACCATGACATCACCTAGCAGCCACCCTAGCACCTTACAAGCACCTCCATCATCACCTTGGTAACCAAGTTTGCAAAATCACCTTTCTTGCACCTCTTTGTTTTTTTATAGCTGAAACCCCTCCAAACACCCTTACACCTGTATGCTACTCTTACTAGCTCTCCAGATCACCATTCTAGCTTCCCTTAGTCACCTCAACTAGCTATGACACTAATCAACAAAGAACTTAGGATAAGGCTCTTTGAGCACTATATATAGCCGAAACATACACCCTCATTCAAACACATCTCAACTTTCATCATAAACACAAATGGAGTCTTAAATCAGACCAAGAAGGATCAAGTGAAGTCCCTAAGCTTAGAATATAAGCCAAGAATCAAGAAAAGGGATCCCTTGAAGTCGTTACTAGGCGTATGAACCCGAAACCCCCATTTCGACCCATTTTAGCTCAAGTAAGCTTAAAATCTTGTTCAATAAAGCTTATATATTCTATTTAGGATGTTCATAATACTCTTAAGATCATATATTAACTCTTGTTTGAAGCCTTGAATCTTCATAACCTTGCGTTTTTTATTAAAAACCCTAAACAGTCCATTTAATTTTCTAGCTAACGAATCCTTTTTCTAAACTTTTATTACGTTAGAACATATTATTTTTGCTTATTCTAAAAAGCTATAACCTGCCAATATCATTTGGAACCTTAAAATAAGCTTGCATGGCTTTTTGGACTTGATTTGTAAAAGTTTTCATGCATAGGGGTATATATTGTAACTTTCTAAAATTTATAACTAAAGGGGCTGAAAATGTCATTATTCAAAGTTATAACTATGAGGGGCTATTTTGCCTATTTCTAAAGTTAAAGGTTTAATATATATATACTTAAAGGACTAAACTTGTAAAAGTTTATAAACCAAGGGTATATATTGTCATTTTAGTATTCTTAAAAATATAAATAAAATAATAAAAATATAAAATATAATATTTTTATTCAAATTTATAAAGAATATAATAATTATTACAAGACTCGATTTTGTTAAAACCCGACACATTTGTCGTTATTAATCAACGATCGACGCATTATAAATCAATTACGTTATACATTTAACGTAACTTATCATCGACTAGCTTTTGAAGAAACTTATAATTTTATCGTATCACGCTACTAGGGAATTTCATGTGAGGGGTTTCATTTGAGTATGCGTTTTGACGAGTTTGCTGGGTTTATGATTTAAAGTACCCTAACTCCTCAAACGATGCTACATGACCTCTGAATTATGATAGCCCGAACAGTGATACAATATCTCCATAAATTAATAAATCAAAGTAATACGTTAAACTTTATGAAGATTTGAAACATAACCATAAACACTAAGGGACTGTTTGACATTATATTACACCAGGTTGCGTGACGAAGCCGTTACTTTCACTTGATATACTTTTGCCATCAATCAGATTTTCCCTGTTAAGGTGAGTTCATAGCCTCACTTTTAAATCTCTTTAATATTTCATAAACCCGTGAGGGGGATACATGCATAAACCAAATGTTTTTCCAACTGTATGCTACTTTGATATATTATTGCCTAAGTACTTTCCTCAAGACTTCGGTGTCATGAGCTTAGGGCAATAATACTGTTTTCCATAATAATTGTGAATGCATGCAATTATTACTATTATGGGTGTAACAACGTAATCCATTGTTATGATGACTTATATTCAAACTGTTTACTATAAACCTATGAATTTCACTCAACCATTGTGTTGACCTTTTTAGCATGTTTATCTTAGGTAATTGAGCAACTTATGGCACGGAGTGGCACGGACTTAAAGATGGCTAAACTGTTATCATTCAAACTTTATGTTTTTAGATGTTGGGACCTCTCTTTTATAAAAACTCTGATGAATAAATGAATGATAACTAAATTTTCCAAAAATGTCTCTTTACGATTCGTTTTCTATGATTATGACTATTGTACTATGAAATAATACCCCAGATTAGCTTCCGCTGCTATATTTGTAAAAATGGGGGTGTTATATATAATGCTAATATTTTATGTAGTCAAAAACTTGTTCGGGTAGTAAATCCTCAAGGGCGGGAAATAATTATTTATGAGGATAAAAGGAAGGGCGAATTTAAATTATGTTCCATCATGAAGACTAGGAAATATTTGTCCCGTGGTTGTCAAGCCTATATGGCGCATGTAATAGACACAAATTTTGAGAAGAAAAGTGCTAAAGACGTTCCGGTTGTAAATGAATTTCTTGATGTTTTTCTGGAAGATTTGCCGGGTATCCCACCGGAGAGGCAAGTCGAGTTTTGAATTGATCTTATTCCGGGAGCAACTCCCATCGCAAAAACTCCATACTGTTTAGCTCCGTCCGAAATGAAAGAGCTAATGAGCCAACTTCAAGAATTACTCGATAAGGGTTTTATTCATCCTAGTGGTTCTCTATGGGGAGCTCCGATTTCATTCGTTAAAAAGAAAGATAGTAGTATGCGTATGTGCATAGATTATCGTGAGTTAAATAAGGTCACGGTGAAAAATGTATATCCTCTACCAAGAATTGATGACCTCTTTGATCAACTTCAAGGTGCAAGGTGGTTTTCGAAGATTGATCTTCGTTCGGGCTATCATCAATTGAAAGTCCGAGAAGAAGATATTCCTAAAACGGATTTTAGAACGCGTTATGGGCATTATGAGTTCGTGGTTATGCCTTTTGGCCTTACAAATGCACTGGCAATTTTCATGGATCTCATGAACCGTGTGTGTAGGCCGATGTTAGATAAATCCGTTATTGTATTTATCGACGATATCCTCGTTTATTCCAAAAGCAAGGAGGAACATGAAGCTCACTTACGAGAAGTCTTGGAAACTTTACGAAAGGAAAGATTGTACGATAGTTTGCAAAATGTGAATTTTGGCTACAAGAAATTCAATTTCTCGGTCACGTAGTAAATTCAAGGGGGGGCACCCCCCCCCCCCCCCCCCCCCCCCCCCCCCCCCCCCCCCCCCCCCCCCCCCCCCCCCCACCCCCCCCCCCCCCCCCCCCCCCCCCCCCCCCCCCCCCCCCCCCCCCCCCCCCCCCCCGCTATCAAGGTGGAACCGCTAAAAATCAAAGGCGGTGAATGAATTTGGCTAAACTCCTTAAGACGTTGCGATGAATGCAAGTTGTTAGGTTCTCTGGGGTTATTACGACGGTTTCATTCAATTATTTTTCCAAGGATTGCATCGTCATTAACCAAGTCTTACCAGAAGAATGCTCTTTTGTTTAGGGTGAGGAACATCGAAGAAGAATTTGTACACTTCGGAGGAAGCTCTGTGAAACTCCAATACTCGTTTTACCGGATGGAACCGAAGACATGGTTGTGTATTGTGATGCATCTTATTTTGGTCTTGGTTGCGTTCTTATGCAACGAGGCAAGGTTATCGCTTATGCTTCAAGACAATTGAAAAAGCATGAAGAGAACTATCCTACTCATGACCTTGAATTTGCGGCGGTGGTTTTTGCCTTGAAAACTTGGAGGCATTACCTTTATGGTGTAAAATTCATACTTTACACCGACCATAGAAGTCTTCAATATTTTCTAGAGAAGAAAGATCTAAACATGAGGCAACGAAGGTGGTTAGATTTACTCAAAGATTATGATTGTGAAATACGTTACCATCTGGGTAAAGCAAATGTGGTAGCGGACGCGTTAAGCCAAAAGGAAAGAGAGAAAGTTACGCGAATCCACTCATTACGAATGATTGTTACTTTCGACCTTTTTAACCGAATCAAGGTGGCTCAATTAGAAGCCTTAAAGGAATAAAAATTAGAAGACCGTCGAGCGAATTTACATCATACATTCCTTATTTTGAGGACGATAGCCGTGGAAGTAAGACCCATTCAGGAAGAATCTACATTCTTTTCCGATAGGACGTCAGGAGTTAAATACTAGAAGAAGCAACACAATTCAATGTTTCTCCTTCCATACGAGCGGCTACATAAATGTATCGACTTATGAAGATGAATTATTGGTGGCCGGGTTTGAAGAGAGATTGTGTTAAGTATGTGGAAAAATGCTTGACATGTCTAAACGTCATGGCCGAACATCAAAAGCCATATGGGAAAATACAAATCATAGCAGTTCCCGATTATGGAATTGGCGAGAAGTATTACATGGACTTCGTGACCAAGTTACCAAGGACAACAAAGAAGCATGACGCAATTTGGGTCATAGTAGATCGATTAACGAAAAGTGCTCATTTTGTTCCTATTCGAGAAGGCATGCCCGTTCATAAGTTAGCAAAAATCTATGTTAATGAGATCATTGCACGTCATGGAGTACCCGTTTCTATTGTGTCGGATAGAGATGGCCGATTTACTTCAATTTTTTTGCAAGATTTTCAAGAAGAGTTAGGTACGAGATTGCACATGAGTACGGCGTTTCATTCTCAAACGGACGGTCAAAGTGAATGAACCATTCAAACATTGGAAGACATGCTTCGAGCTTGCGTAATCGATTTTGGAGGAAATTGGGATGACCATTTACCCTTGGTGGAATTTGCTTATAATAATAGCTACCATGCTAGTATTAAGATGCCACCTTATGAGATGCTTTATGGAAGAAAATGTAGAACGCCGGTATGTTGGGATGAAGTAGGAGGTAGGGAGTTAGCAAGCACGGACGTGGTTTTAGCGACAACCGAAAAGATAGAAACCATTCGTGAAAGATTAAAGGAGGCACAAGATAGGTGGAAAAGTTATGATAATAAAAGAAGAAGACCAATCAAATTCAATGTTGGAGACTTCGTCATGCTCAAAGTTTCTCCATGGAAGGGTGTAATGCGGTTCAAGAACAAGGGAAAACTTAGCCTAAGATTTAAAAAGAGTCGGTGAAGTAGCTTATGCTTTGGAATTACCCGAAGAAATGAGCGGTATACACAATACCTTTCATGTGTCTTATCTAAGGAAGAGTCTCTCGGATAAGTCAAGCATAATTACTTTGGATGATGTAGAAATTAGTCCAGAGTTAACCTTTCAAGAAGAACCAGTAGCAATCTTAGGAAGAAAAACAAGGACAACCTTTTGCATATAATAATTACGTTTGGTTAATGTGGAATAGAAAGCATCGGAGGGTACAAGGCATTTAGATGGGAACCGCAAGCCCAAGAGATTATGAGGATTAGATATCTCAATATTTTAGAAGTAGGGGGATTTCGGGGACGAAATCCCATTTTAGGGGGGATGAATTGTAACGCCCGTTGCCGTTAAGGTATTATTTTATATTATAAATAATAGTATTAGGTTTAAAAAAAAAATTATTTAGAAAGTAAGTTATAATAAAAGGTAAAGGTTATAAGTTAAATAAATTAAGTGTTAAGCTATTATAAGTTATGTCAAAAAATAGGAAGATATAGTAGAGAATACTAAGAGGACTAGGTTGTTGAATCATGTATCAATTAGGTGACTACAAAAACCAGATTATTATTATATAGATAGCATAATTAACCTACACAAACCGTGCTATCTCATGTACACACCAGCTCCAGAATTTACAAGGAGTGTGTGTGGGTTGGTTGTTGTTTTTGGTCGATATCAACTGAGAAAAAAAGAGGGAAAATTAAGGATTTCCCTTAATTTGATGAATTGATTATGAAGAGAAGAATATTTAACGTAATAGGAAGCTTTAATTGTATCCATCGCATAAAGATAAGTAAATCCTAATTTTGAAAATTAGAGTTCTTGTTATGGAATTGGGTAAAATGATTAAGGGTTAATAATTCATGGTTCTAAACATGAGTTAGTTGTGATTAGGATTATTTTCCCCAACTAGGAAGCTAAGGAGGATCAAGCTTTATGTGCAATTAGGTATTTAGAGACATAATTGAGGTAAGTATCTTGACTAAACTTATAATGAAATCATGATGTTAATTATGATGTTTGTAATGTAATGTACAAGGAGTTGTGAATGTTTGTTTAGCTTGGATCCAATGCTAGAATGTAAATGTTAGCATAATTATTATGCTTATTAAAGGTATGTTAAAATGCTATGAATATACTCCTTGTTATATTATGGTTAGTTTAATTACTAACTATAACATGTTGAATGTAGTTTAGGTCAAGTACTTACTAAGCTTTTGCTTATAGTTTAGTTGATGAATGTTTTTGTAGGTTCAAGTGGTGTGGAGAAAGGTAAGGAGAAGAGTTAGTGATATGATGAAGAAGTAGTTGATTTTGGTAAGTGAAGGACCCTCCTTTTGGATCAAGGAATTGCAAGCGTTGAAGCCCCCAAGTGTCTATATCTTATTTTGGTAAATTATGTTACTTTGGGTCTTTTGTGTTTCTTTTGGGTCAACTATTTTAGGTCATGTGTTTTGGATTAATATGAAAATGGGTAAGGTGTAAATGATATAATCATTGTGAATGATTATTAGGAATGTGTTAAATGATGTTTGGATTAAGTGTAATGTGATCCATTAACTTGTTAAGCGCTATCTCGCGGCTTTTTGTTGGCGAACTTCATAGTCGAAATACAATTGTCAAAAGTATAAGTTTTTAACAAATCACAACATACAATATATCAAGATTATTAAAAATATTAGATGATGTAAACTCTTAGCATTTAAAATTGTGTTACCCTCGTTTTTAGTAAAGTAATGGTCATTATTTTTTCTCGAGCCTTGTATATGAAAACATTAGTTTACGGGAATTGTTTAAGATAATTGGGCCTAAGTTGCAGGCTTTAAGCCCACTAGTTGTTTAGTTCGACCTAATATCGGCCTAATAGGGAACCCATTAAGGGTCTGGCCTTATAGAGTATATATACCCCTCCCAAGCATGTTTGGGAGGTTGTTGGTTACATTTTCTCTCTTTGTGTAATCCACCATCTCTTCTTTCTTTCTCTTATCTCTTTCTCACTCTAAAACCCTTTTTCTCTCTCTAATTTTCTTATTTTTATGTGTTAGATGTGAGATGTTATAGTCTTACAAGTGATATCAAGAGCCTAGGAATGATTTATTATGTTTGTGTGTGATTTTTCTTGTCAAAACTCAGAAATTTAGGTTTTTTTAGGCTTTTGTACTCGAAATTTAAACCATAATTTTTAGTTGTTAAAAACCTTAAACTTATGATTTTTATGATAGATATAGCCTAGGGATACTTTGTTTTGCAAAAAGAATTGAGAAAAAACATTCAAAAGTTGTTTTAGGTGATTTTCGAGTTTGGTTTCGTGCTATTCTTGATCGCGAAAAATACCCGCAAAATAAAGGGGAGAAATAAAGTGGCAGCAAAATAAAGTGGCCGCGAAATATCGCTACTTTATTTAGGTGAAATACCAGGTTTTTGTTTAGGCAAAATATCAGGTTTTTGTTTAGCCAAAATACAAGGTTTTTGTTTAGGCAAAATACAGGTGTAGGCGAAATACCAGGTTTTTGTTTAGGCGAAATACAAGTTTAGGAGAAATACCAGGTTTTTGTTTAGGCGAAATACAAGTTTAGGCGAAATACCAGGTTCTTGTTTAAGCGAAATAAAGGTTTAAGCGAAAAACAAGTTTTGGAGAAATACAAGTTTAAGCGAAATACAAGTTTTCGCGAAATAACTTTGATTCCCGCGAAATACCATTGAATCCCACGAAATACAGTCATTTTTCAGGAGTTTAGTAAAATCTCATGAAATAACAACTTATTCTGCAGTTTAAGCTTCTGTACTTGGTTTTATTTTTCTTCTTTAGGATTTAAGATTTTTTATTGTATTTCACGGATTTTAACTACAACAATAACAACTCATAACCACTTACAACAACAACAACACAATTACACAACTCTCACTAATCATAAAAACAATCCTAGAATATCATTTCACATCTCTTTTGCAATGTCGACTCAACAAGACATTTATGTTGTTGGTTCCGAAAACCGTCCTCCTATGCTAAACAAAGACAACTATGTTCCATGGTCCTCTCGACTTCTTCGTTATGCAAAGAGTAGACCAAATGGAAAATTACTTGTGAACTCCATCAAGAATGGTCCATATGTAAGACGAATGATCCATGAACCCAGTGATCCTAATAGTATATCTCCTGTAGATGAATCCTCTCATGAGCAGACAGATGATGAACTCACTGAGAAAGAAGCAAAGCAAATGGAAGCTGATGATCAAGCAATTCAGACTATTCTCATGGGTCTTCCAAAAGACATCTATGCTACTGTAGACAACTGTGACATAGCTCTAGAAATATGGTTATGTGTTGAACAAATGATGAAAGGTTCTAGCATTCAGGCTCAGGAGAAAAAGGCCAAGTTGTTCAATGAATGAGAAATGTTTCATTCTACTGAAGGGGAGTCAATTGAATCATACAATCATCGCCTCTCGAAGCTAATGAATGATTTCTCTAGAAAAAAACACTTTCCAAAGAATATAGCCATCAATCTCAAGTTTCTAAACAATCTACAGCCTGAATGGAAATGATATGTCACTACTGTTCATCAAATAGAGGATCTATATGTACTTGACTACATCTAGTTATAAGATTTCTTATAATTCAATCAGGCAGAGGTGAATGAAATCAAAGCAGAGCGACTTGCAAGAACACATGATCCTTTGGTACTAATGGAAAATTCTCATAATCCTTACAACTATCTAGTACTTCACCCAGATCAACCATTTCAGATTACCTACATGCAACAACCACAACCCAACAACAACTTTGTTCAACAACCATCATTCAACACGAATTACTTGCAACAACCAGTGCCAAATCTCGAAGACATCTCAAATCCTACAACTATAATGAACATGGAACTTGTACTTATGGCTAAGGCAATTAAGCTAAATTACTCTACACCAACCAACAACAACCAGAGAATTTCATCAAACCCTCGCAATAGGCAGATTGCACAACCGGGTATAAATATGGGTCAAGACAGGAAGATGAATATGGTTAGAGGTAATGGTGGGAATTAGCTTAGACAATATGATGGGAAGGTTGCAAGGGATTAGAATGGGAATAATGCAATGCAGAATGCGGGGAATCAGCTTGGGCAGAATGCAGTTCAGAATCTAGGTATTCAAAATGTTAGGAATCAGAATGGGCTTATTGTTGTTTCATGGATTGCTAATCTAAATGGGAATGGAAATGTTGTAGCAGCATGAGCTAAGGGCAATGGTAATAGGAATAATGTTAATCAGATAAGGTGTTACAACTACAAAGGATTCAGTCATTATGTTAGGAACTACACAGTTAGACCAAGAAGAAAGGATGATGCTTATCTTCAGACTCCATTGCTGATTGCTCAAAATGAAGAAGCATAGATCCAACTCCAAGCTGAAGAATTTGATCTTATG
>BQNB010087302.1:0-27956 GCA_026074375.1 Tanacetum coccineum
GGTTCGAATTTCAAAGTCAATTGCCACCGTTTGAAGCACTACTATGGAGGGGATACACCACCATTGGTTATCCCGGATCTCCAGACTTTCCCTAAGGACAACTAAATTCAGGGATCGAGTCAAGCTTGCGACTCGGTGACCAAAAACAAGCCGCTTCATGGGAGTTCACCCCATGCTTATCCTTTCTATTTTCTTATCTAATGTGTTGTGTTGAGAGAGGCTTGTACTCTTTCCGATTTCTCGATGTTTGTTGCTTGTTTGTTGTGATTTTGTAGGATCGAACCAACAAATTCTATGAAGCCTCTCATGTCCGGTTGATTTGTCCCGTTCTACTCGAGCTTCTCATCCTTTGTGTGAAATTAGTTTGGGGAGATCCGATATCCTTTCATCATTATCGATTAACGTTTATCTTTGCATACCTCATAAACGGCTTAGATTTTCGTAGAGACCCGACTTTAAACATTGAGGACAATGTTTCGTTTTAGTTTGGGGAAGGGAATCTATCGATTTGATGTTACTTGCTTATTGTTTTGTTCTCACGTACCCGTTTTTCCCACAAAAATAGCAAAAATTTTAAATTTTTAAGTTCTTATTTGCCATATTAGTTAAAAAAAAATAAAAAAAAATAAATAATAATAAAAATAAAATAAGTGTTAAGACAAAAATGTAGGTTTTCCGCTGGTAAGAATAAGAAGTAATTTTTGACCCGATCGTACGTGTTGAGTTCTAGCTTTCTCCCTTAACAATTAATGATGATAGTTTGTGCTAGTCTCATGTAGACTTTAAACATGCTAGACTTGAAATCATTAGTAAAAGAAAACTTGTGCTAATCTCAAGTAGATTTTAAATATGCCGAGTTGGATTTTATATAGGCTAAGTATTTGCGAATTTCTTTTGCAAAGAATAAGAGATGATAGTGTTGTTTACGAATTAGGATGCTAAGCAAAGTTTATTTGGAAAGCTTAAAAGCTTATAAAAATAAGTTCTTAAAATGATTAATTATACGTGTTCTCTTTAATTTTTGCAAATTAGAGTTTTACTCTTAAAAGTCTAATCAACATATTCAGAGAAAAAGCTTTATCAATATCGTTGGTAAATAAGAATTTTAGTTCGAGTTTATACTTTGGTTTTCTGAAACGAAATTTTTACTATTCAAAAAAATAATAAATAAATAAAAAATAAATAAATAAAAATCTATAAAATGTAGTTGGTGAATAAAAAGGATGCAAGTTATAAATCCTTAAGTGTTAATAATTAATATACAAACTCCATCGCAATAAAGTACATGGGCATTTGTCGGTTCGCTCCCGATGTGACATCGAAAGAAAGGGTGGAGGATGTATATTTAGGGTTGGTATCATAATAAGTACGCGAGCTCTTGTCGGAGGCGTGGCCGATGTGTCGTCGAAAGAAAAGTGATACCAATTCCTAGCCTAATAAATAGAAATAATAAAGTTGCAAAGTTAGAAAATAAATAGTAAAAGTTTCATTTTCTAAAACCAAGGTATTCTTTTTGAGCTAAGGTTTGCAAAAGTCTACAAAGCTTTTTCATCGGAAGTTCATACGTTTCGGTTAGTATTCTCCGGATGGGGTGTCAAAAGCCTTAGCACTTACCCGATGACGGTGGGATCGCTAGAGAAGAAAGTCATTCATGGGACAAGTGAACCAACGATGTCTTAGCTAAGGAGGTTTTTGTTTGCTTTGAGTTGTGATTCTACTAAGTGATTAACATATTAGCCCAAAAGGCCCATGTGTAAAGCTTGGTCGGATTTCAACTATCTAATATGTGGATTTAATGGTTTAAATTAATTTGAACACACACACCTAAATTTATGATTTATGTCGGGAAGAGGAATTCACAAGTTGTAATTATAAGTAGTCTTAGCATCTTAGTTCGTAATTAGCAGTGATCTTATTTTTAAGCTTAGCATGGGAAAAGTGAAAAATCGGGGATGATGAAGTTATCTTTTAGACACTTAATTGTGCTTTTTGTTCTATGATCCTAAAAGTTACCAATGAGGTAATGAAAACAATACATTATGTCAACACAAATAAGTTGTAGTTAGGTAATTAATTATCAAGAGAAAAATCTTAGAAAATGGGAATTCGGGTGTTTTATAACTTGTGATCTCTTATCTCTCTCAAACAAAAATCTTTGCTACTTTTCAAAGGTTTAGTTTGGGGAATTTTTGAGATATTTGGTTATAAGGCATATGATATTGCGTGAGGACACACAATCGTTTAGTTTGGGGAATTTTGATAAGTGTAAATTACACATATCCATTTATACTTAAAATAACCCAATTAAACCCAAAACAGACCAAAAATGGCAAAAATATGCTTGTATTTGTGTTTTGTATGTGCAGGTACGGTTAGTTTATATATCACAGGAAAACAGCAAAAGCGAGCAAGCACGACACGAGACTTCAGTAGAGTACAAAAAAGGAAGCCAAAGAAGCCTAAGCTCTGACCAAACTTAGCTAAATCCTTTCTATAACATCCACATAGGACCCAATCTTGTATATTTCAAAGTTATTTTATAACTAGAATTGAATTCACATAAGAAAGGGGAATGGAAATTGCCATAGAGGGCAATGTCAACTGAATTTTTACACCGTACTCAGTTTATAATAAAAGGCAGGTAAACTCCAAAACACTATCATCGTCTTCCCCATTTTCACCCCATGGTAAAACAAAGGGAAAATGAAAATTAAAGGGTACGGAAGACAATTCAAAGTCTCTCTTACAAGATGGCAGGGATAATTCAGTCAAATCAAGAGAAATCATTGGTCTCCTCAAGCTTTGAGCGTACGCGGCTATGAAAGAAGCACAAATCTATGTAGGTTTTTGTACTAAAATACTCACAAAAGAAGCACAAACGTCACATCAATGGAATGACACGCTGGCAATCCTCAGGTGTCTACAGCTTGATTAAACGGCCACAAATGAAGCTCAAATGATTGGAGAAATGATTGGTGATCCGTTCAAACTATACCTTAAAATATATATAATATAATAAAATATCAAATATATAGTAAGAATAGTCTAAAAGCAGAATCAATGATACCGAGAAGTAGTATAGAATGTTCCCGGGTCGTAAATCCCCAACGAGGCTGGAATGGTAAATCGATACGATCGAAGATTTGAGTTTGAAGGAAGGAATGAGTTTGGGAAGTTGAAAAAGTCAAATTAGATAATAACGGACTAAAACGTTTAAGAAAAACCTAGAAATTACGAAATTAAACTAGAAAACGAGAGCCCGAATCCCGAACAAAAGGGGGAAAACCTAAAATCTTTAAAAATAACCCTACGGAAAATTTTTCACTTCTAAACTACTCTACGGGTCAAATAACGAAGAATGAAAAAGACTAGACCGAAAACGGAGTTCGTTTGACCCAAAAACGAGTCAAAACAAAATCCCGTACCCGGACCCGTTCTTTAAAAGATGAAAAGTTATAAAAATGACCCTACGAAAAATTTTATATTTTTCCTACAAACTAGATGATAAAAGAAAATTTTCTAAAAAAGCAAAATATTTTTTTGATAATTTTTGTATTTTTTATGAATTAAACAAACTTTTAACTAAATTAAATTATAAAAAATAGTAAATGATTACGAAAAATTCTGAAAATTTTTCTAAAAATACTTTACAACTTAACAATCCTATGAAAAATACCAAACACCACACAGCTTATGCAATAAGCTCCGAAAATAAGCTAAACAGCTTATTAGCCTATTTGGGCAAAACCCCCTTAAATATATTTGCCCTTGAGTCTTTAACGAAAAAGACCCAAGGGCGCAGTGGTTAAGTGTGTGTGAGTTAAAGGGGATGTATCGCTTGGTCCCGGGTTCGAGTCTTGCTCACCCGGACCAAGTGTCTTCCCCTTTTATTTTATTTTTGAAAACTCAAAGAAGCAAAGTTGTTAAGCTCGTGGGGCTTAACAACTTTGTCAACTAGAGCTTTTGCTGAAAACCACTAAATAAGCTTAAAAATAAGCTTGAACTTGACAGAAATGGCTTATTAAGCTTAAAGGCCAATTTTTTTGCTAAGTCTTTTGGACTTAGGGTCAAATTAAGCTAGGGCCAAAACTAAGGTAAGCTAAGGGGCTTAATCTAACTTAAATAAGCTAACTAGGACAGGAAAAGCTACACTAAATAAGCTGTGGAAGCTTAATATGACAGGAAAGCTTAACTAAAGCTTAAAGAGCTAAAGTGCTTAAAGCTAGGACAAATAAGCTAGAAAAAAGGAAATAAACAAACTAAATATCTAACCTAACCTAAAAAGCTCTTGGGAAACAGTTAGGGCTTATGGAATAAGCTGAATAAGCCAAAGTCAAAAAATAAGCAGTCCCTCAGCTTAAGGGGCTCAAGAACAGCCAAGAGGCATGTTTGGGCTTAAAAATAAGCACACAAATAAGCTTCCTAAGGCTTGAAACTTTGAGGGCTTATTTAAGAGCTTATAGACTCTTAAAATAAGCCAAAAAGTTGGGCTTAAGTGTGCTTAATGGCTGAGAAAGATGACCCTAAAGTTCCCCCTTTGCACCAGGGGAGCTTTAAGGCAAATCTCAAGGGCTTATTTGACAGCTTATTTTAAGCTGTCAAATAAGCTCTAAAAACACAAAGAAGCTTAAACAGATTGAGTGCTATAGCTAAGGAGCTTGTGCACCAATTTTCAACCTCTGAAAATCAATTTTACTTGCTTATTTTTGAAAGTGAAAAAGGTGTTTGGGGTTTATTAAAACTGTGACACAAAGACTTGGGTAAACTTTGACTTACCAAAGTCCAAAGACAAGAGGCTTTTGACAGCCCTTTTTAGACACACAAAACACACCTTTTTGAATGCTTAAACTTAAAATCCAAGTGCTTAACCAAATAAGCACTTGGTGTTTTCTCTAAATCCAACAGTTAGCACAATGAGCTATAAAAGCTTTAAAATTCAATTTTCACACTAACAATCTTTTAAGAACAACTTAAAACTAGCTTAAAACTTGAGTTTAAACCAACTAAATAACCTTAACCCAAAGTCAAAACCATTTTGACCCGTTTTTACCCTTGTGCCAAACACCCCTTTATGTAAACTGTCCCAACTAAAACAAGCTTAAAAACTGTTTTAAAAACTCAACAAGCTAAAACTTTTTATCTACTCATACTAATTTTCAACTAATTAAGCTACTTGTTTAAGAAAACCTATAGCTTATTAAGAGAATTAAGTCACTTTCTCTCTTAGCTTATACTACTAACTTGGCAGTTTTAAGTTATAAACCAAGATTGCACATATCTTTTCAATGAAAACTTAAAACACATAAATAACAAGTCTAAACAAAATGAGTTTGCAAAGATTTGAACAGGAGTTAAAAATAAATAAGCTAATGCCTTAAGCTAAAAATTAAGCTAAATGAAAGTTTAGAAATGAAACCTTGGTTTTTGTTGTCTCAGAACCAAGGCCACTCTTTCTGAGTGAGTGGCCTAAAAACCCTGTCCTAATGGCTCCCAAAGCCTCTAAACCTGAGTCAAAAGCTCAATAAGCTAAAATTAGCTTATTTCTTCAATAGCTTCCAAAATCAAAATCAAATGAACATTTATGAACTAAAATCACATGAGAACAGTATTTGAGAGCTTTTAATAGGTATTAAACTGAATTTGAGCTTATTAACAAGAATAAGCTCAAATTAGCTTATTGAGAGCTTATGAAGTAAAAACGGCTTAAATTTTCATTAAAACTGAAAATTACAAGTGCATACAAGGAATTAACTTAAAAATACTTTAAATTACTTTAAAAACTACACTCAAAACTACTTAAAACTGAATTAAAAAAACTGAGTTTTGCCACAATGGGCTTACAAGGCTTTTATAGCCAAAAATAAAGCTAGGTCTTCTTTTTCTCTTTCTTCTTGCTGTGCTTGTTTGTAGACACACAAACACAGGTGTGTTTGTTTTGTGAGAGGTTTAAACCTCTAATCTTGGCCTTTAATTCTTCCAAAGTCCATCCTAGCCGTCGAAATAGGTCTTGGGGGGTGTGGGATTGCCAAGTTGGCACATTTGTTGCTGGGAAAGGTGGTGGAGGAGGGGGAAATTGATTATCCATGGAGGTGGTGAAGGTTCATGGGGTAAAAACGGGTTAAACAACCCGTGAGTTGTTTGGGAGGGAAAAAGACGCGGGAAAAGAAGTTGGGGGTGTATAACAGAGTGAAGGTTTCACCATTTGGCAAAAATGGTCCCTAATGGTTTATTGTTTTATTACACCCGTCGTCCCTGTGGTTAAATAACTTTTGGGGACTTGGCAAAACAAGTCCCCAAGAGTTATTTAACTCTTTTCACCACTAGTCCTTGTGGTGTACAAGTTAGGGGGGTTGGCAGTTTTGCCCCCCTACTTGTTACTTTGAGCAAATTGCAAAATCAGCCCTTGTCTTCTCTTTTCCTCTTTTCACTTATAAATACAAGTTTAAGGGTTTGGCAATTTCAACCCTTAAACTTATATTTCTTGGTTTGTTGACTTTTTGGCTTCGGGGTTGACTTGGATTGACTTTGACTTTGACCAGTTGACTTTTCTGTTGACTTTTTGACTTGATTGACTTTCCGGCTTTGATTTGGCTTTGTCTTTCACAGTCTTTTCCATTCCGAGTCCGGTTTTGTCGTTTTGGCTTTGTTTTTCGTCCTTTTCTTGGTTATCCGTTCCTGCACAATACAATTAGCAAAACAAGCATATATTTGGCATTTTAAGTCCGTTTTTGGTTATTTTAGCTCGTTTTTAAAGGTAAAAGGTATGTGTATTTAAGCACATACCAATTGGCCAGGATTGAAAGTTTGGAGAGCAGGGCTAGAGATCCTAGAAGCTTCCTCAAGTGCTATAAATAGAGGCCTTTTCTCACACCAGACAAAGAGTTTTTTTTTTGAGTAGTTTTTTTTAATATCTAGTTTTTAATATAGTTTAAATTCGTATTTTCCTTAATTGTAATTTTCCTTTTTCAAGTAATGTAATCAGCTTCTTTAATTAATGAAATTCAGTCTTTAGTATTTTTAAATCTCATTTTCTAAGCTCTCATTTAAAGTCATAAGCTCTCTTAATAAGCCATATTGTCTCATTAAGCTATTAAGCTCATATTAAGCTCTTTCAGTCTATAAGCTGAAATAGAGCTGTTTGAATTCGGTATTAATCTTATCTAAACCTTAAATCAGTTAAATCTATTATGGATCTTACTAAATTTGAGCTTTTGGAAGGGGATCTTATCTTGGAAGAGATCCCAAGGACTTTACTCTAGCTTATCTAATAAGCTAGGGAGCTGTAGCTGCCATTATTGGTTCCTCTTGTTTAGCTAGAGGAGTTTGTAAGTTTCTCTTTCATTTTCCTTTAAATTCTAGTTTTAAATAATGATATTATTGCTTGCTATGTTTAGATCTGCTTATTTGCTTATTCTCTTTGCTTATTAGTGTTCAAATATCTCTTCTAGTGCTTATTAGTTATATGTTCTAGTCTGTTTTTGCTTAAATAGTTATAGATCATTAGTTACTAATTTCTGTCATAAAAACTCATAAAATCCAAAAATATTAGCTTAATTAGTTAAGATCTTAGAATTTTACTTATTCAGTTGTTTAATCATGATTGCTAAGTTTGTTTTAAGCTAGTTTTTATCTGGTATTTAGTATTTGTTCATTAGATTTCTCTTAAAAGCTTTTCTCAAATTCTGTCATAAGTTTTTAAGGGGTGTTTGGTTTAGTGCACTCTCAAATTTTACACTAGCAGTACTAACATAAGTTAGTACTGCTGAACCCTTACACTACCAGTACTAACCATAAGTTAGTACTGTTAGCTTAGATTTTTAGCTAGGAATTCAAGTAGGATTAAGTTTAGTTATAGCTTATCTTAAATTTAGTTTTAGCTTATATTTCTTAGCTTATTTCATAGTTTAATTCTGATCTTAAAAGTCAAATTGCATCAGCAGTACCTTCAAGTTAGTACTGCTGATATTTACACTACCAGTACTAACTAACAAGTTAGTACTGCTACCTCTGATTTAACTTTTAGTCGAGTGATTGTAGGATTTAATGGCCTATCTTTTAGCATTTTAAAGTCTAGTTATAGCTTAAAATAGAACAAGTCTTAAATTTTATTTTCTAGCTTATTTTCTTAGCTTATTTTTGCTGTCAAAAAAGTTAAAAAGCCAAAAACAGTACTTAGAAACTTTAGGATTTAAATTTGTTAATTTAGCCTATGGGTCTAGATTTTCTAGCTTAATTAGATAGATTATAAGTAGTTTTATAAGCCCTTAAAGTTTTAGAGTCTAGTTTAGCCTTATAAAGCCTTTAAGCTCATTGGAATTTGTGCTCTCTTGCTTATTTTCTGAGTTTGCTTAGTTCATGCTCAATTTCAGTAGTTTAAAAGCACTTCTAGGTTGAATTTATTTGCATTTTTAGATTAAGCACATCATAAGCTTCCTAGATCACTTTTCCTTTTTCACATTAAGCTTAATTTGAGCTCATAATCGCTGTTTTAGTAAAACATAGCCCAAACCCTTAGTTTCTGTAGCAGCTTATTAATAAGCTCTTTTTAGAACTTTACTTTGAGTTTCAGACTGTAGTGCTTTTGTTAAAGTTGTTCTCCCTAGCTTCCTTTACAACTTTGCTTCTTTGAGTTTTTCATTTTAAGCTCTTTAAAATTTCGAATGCTTATTGGACTTAATTTGTGATCGGGGTAGATTCTCAGGGTAGATAGTGTAACTTTTCGATCTTAGTTGTTTTTCAGTTAGTCCCTCCGTTAGTTTATTAGTTTCCCCGTTAGTTTCTTAGGTTTTTGCTCCATTAGTCCAATAGTTAAGTTGTTAATTAAGCTTATTAGTTTTAATTAGTAATTAGGTTAATTTTTAATTAGTTTAATTAAACTTTTATAAAAAGATAAAAATTAGGGCTTTTATTTTTAATAATTTTTGGCAATTTTTCTTTATTTAGTGAAATTTTAGTTTACATTTTTAGGGATTTAAAATTTGTCTACTTGCTTAATTGTCATTATTTGTTGCTTCTTAATTTCGTAGTAATAGCTTATCCAAAATATCTTTGTTCCATTCAAATCAGGATCCGAACCTAAAACGTGGTTTCAATTTCACTAGTCGTTGGGGAAACGACCCGGGTGATCATACTTACCCGGTTAAACATACGTATTATATATTATATTATATATATTTTTGAGAGTGAATTTTATCAAGGGTAACTTGGTAATCTTCTTAATTTCTCTTTTAAAAGTATTATATTATATATATATTTTTCGTGTGTAGAACTTGCGAATCAGTGGTAACTGACTTTGACTTTGAAAAATCTGTCTTTGCAAGAGAATATGAAAAAGTTGTCGGTTTACCTAAAACAGATTGTCTTTGACTTTTCAAAGCATTCGATTGTCGAATAACCGATGGTTTTTCAAACTTAGTTTCCACAAATTTTCATTTCATCTTTTCAATGAGTTTCTTTAACTCACTTATTTAAATGCCTTTGTCTTGTAATTGAGCTTTCAGATCTTGAATTTCAAAATATTTGACATTTAATTCTCGAAATGAATTTGATTCTTTTTGTTTCTAAACTTTGTTATTATTAAGATTTTCCTGACTTTATTGTAAAGCGAGTTCAAGATTGATAGCATGTTGTTGAAGTGCTTCAAAACTCTTTGACGTTGTATACACACTAATAATATTGCTTGGAAAGTCAGTCGATTTCATTCAAAAATTATGGTTTTTGAGTTTCCAGTTGAGATTTAAGAGAGTCTACTTCATCTTCAATGATGCGGTCGTCGTAGGACTTCTACACGATGTTTTACAACTCCCTAGGCAGAGTACCTAACCGTTGTAGTAGTAGTATAGGAAAGACTCGGGGGTTGTTATCGTTCTCTAGAGGAATAGGTTGGGAAGGCTTGATCACAGTCTAATAGAATTCTAGGGGTTGAGAGAAGATTATTTATATGTTTTTATATTTTATAAAAAGTAGGTAAATCTATGGTTTGAGAGGCTGGTTTGTTTAACTAATAACTAAAAAAATTAATATCTAATCTACCGGTGATAACTTTATGATAATTAAATGTATTTACTTAATCATGCATTACTTATCAGATTGTTTCTCCTAATCCTGTTGCCTTGTCACACTTGTGATGTAATGTGTAAGTATTTTATAAGTTATGAACGAGTTACACAAATCCGTCATCTATTTAATATTCTATTAAGGCAAAGCACAAGTAAGATAGTATGAAGATTATTACATGGCCCCTAAGAGTATATTAATTGCGTGTGAAATACCTTAAGAGGGATCAACCATATAAGGGGCAAGGTAGTATGAAGACTGTTACCATATGGTATCCTTTCTATGCACTCGCGTTTCCCTAGATGTGTCAACAACGATACAGACACAAGCTGGTTTTCTAAGCCTTAAGGCGCACATTCATCAACAAGAAGCAACAGTAAAAGGATATACAATCCGACTTTTATGCAATCATAAGCAAATACAAAGGAGGGTTTAGCCTCGCATGTTATAAAGGAAGCAAGAAGATAAATCAATCACACAACACATAGACATATTGAATGATTAATGATAAATAATCTTACTTGAATTAAAACATGGATACAAGGTAGTAAAATTGGGTTTTGAGGCCCTAAATATGACCTATGAAGCTGCTACAAGGACTAGGGTTCGTCTCCCTAAGTTATACAAAGTTATTCCAAAAGTTACACTCAAAAATCATAAAATCGGTTTTGTGTATATAGAGGTATCGCGGCGATGGCGTCGCATTATGGTCCTGACGCCGTCGCTACATGGATGATTCTAGATCCTCTTTAATTCGGCCACGTCCTGACGCTGTCTCCAAATTCCAGACGCCGTCACTGAATAGATCACGATGGCGTCGCTTTATGCCTGCGACGCCGTCTTCACGTTCTGTAAGCAATACTTCTTCAAGGATTTGGTGTAGGTCTGTAATCTCGTCCGTTTCTTCTCCAAATGAGCCCAAGTCACGTGTATTTCCTCCAAATGCCATCCAAGTGCTAAAAACCTGAAAACAAATGATTAAGCACATAATCTGGGCATATTTGCATGATTTAAGGGGTTAAATGACCCCAAAATAGTGTATAAAATGACACCTCATCAAATACCCCTACACTTGGGATTTGCTTGTCCTCAAGCAAATGGGCTTTTCTACCTAGACAATAGCAATATGAGGGTCATTTAACCTACTCTTTAAAAGTATTTTACAACACAACCTTCTAGACCTCGTAATTAAAAGCACGGAAAGCTAGACTGTAATTAAAAAGCACGAAAGTATATACTTAGCACATCACATTATGTTTTGGATTCTCTCTTTCTTCGGGAGTATAATAAATTATAACATTATGAGGATAACAGAAATTAACACTCTTTACTGTCATAGCACATACAATTAACATAGGCTTGGTAAAGGATCAAAATCAACGCTAGGGTAAGTTTTATTCATCACTATATTAGAGGTCTTTTTAAGGGTTGTGGGGTGTAGGTTGTAAGATAACACTATATGGAAACGGACACTAAAGGGATACATTTGGGTGGTGACTTTGGTGTGAATATGGAGTGAAGGGTTAGCTAATTTATGTATAAGACAATTCACGTTGTTTGGTTGTAAGCCAAAAAGACTCGGACAAATATACAACTCAACAAAACTCATACACAATCTCTTTCTTTTCTTTTCTTGACTTAATATAACATTAAACTGAAAGCAAATGGCGGCCGTACATTTTTTTCACTTATATAATTAGATTTATATTTTTATCATAATATATATATATATATTTATTTTATATAGATATATATGTATATATATATATCATATGCGATTCTTTTCTTTTCTTTGTTCATTTTTTTGTACACTTTTGCCCTGTCATTGCTTAAACATATACTACATCATGGGGGTTTATAGATACACCCCTACACTTGAACTTTTACATACTCGATTATTTACAATCTAACTAATGACCCGATTTGAGGTGGATCAAAATAACATGGAGCTTATTGAGCTCTATTGGGGGTAATAAATTACTTCTTTCCCAATTCTTCATAAAGGAGAATATACCTATGAATCATAATTCGTTTGAAACCCAAAACTTGTATTTACAGAGAGGTAAGGATACTTAGCAACTGATGTAGTCAAATAATTACTTGGGTTATAAACAATAATGTACTAAGGTGGTGAGTACATACAAGGTAGGCTAAGGCGATTTGGGTGTAATGATTGGTTTAAGGGTTGACAATGCTCTTCATTAATAGTCTGGCTTAACCAGAAAATTATGAGAACCGTGAAAAAGGATAGGCTCGGAGGGTTGTACTAGGGGTATCCTGCACTAAAAATGAGTGCATGGCAAGGGTGTGGGATAGTTATATAGTCGATGTGACCATAATAACAATTACAGGTTTAAAACATGGGTTAATCCTAGTGCCTCTTATCTAGCAAATCCTAATACTTACATGCGGTCTCGGGATGCATCACAAAAACAAGTTCTAGAATTTAATATACTACCGGTACACTCATATAATTTAATACCAATACCAATGCTCCAGAAAATGCGACCTAGACCATACATACACATCCGTAACGACATAATAGACACATACGACTGCATTCGAACCTTAACTCGAGAAAGCTAAAGGTACAAATTATCTTGGGTATCAATAATGGATACCCGAATTCCTAAAGATCTAAAGGCGAACCTCACATTTTTGGGGTGGAATTTTGAGGGTTTTTGTGCTAGTCATAAACATTTCTATCCATGAGACGCTATTAATACTTGGTTTTCGTCGGTATGTGTTATAAAAAATTTAAATTTTGGTCAAAATTACCTTTTTATGCTATGTTTTGATATATTACCTATCATTTTAAGGAACAAAGCAAATGGCAAATGAAGGAATAGTTTCTAAGGCTTATTCCCCCTACACTTAAGTTGAACATTGTCCCCAATGTTCTATTGAAGTACTCGTAAAAACGAATAAAGGGAAAAGAAAACAAATAAAAGAAACTAGTACTCCCCTGGTTTGCTCAATAATGGAGAAGAAACATGCGATAACTGGTTAAATCGTCCTCCAAGAATCATCCAATGAAACTTCTTAAGAACTTCAAAGCTTCTTCTCGTCAAATATAACATGTAATCAAAGACAAAGACAACTATACCAAGCATAAAATCGACAGGATAGATATATATACAATGAGAGTTTAGGGTTTAGACTGTATGAAAGTAGTAAAGATAGGATGAGAGTAATGATATAATTATAGGTTTTCTGCAGGTTTACAAAAGAATTACAAATTTTAAATATTGGACATTTTATTTTTTAGAAATACTTGAAAAATTCAAAATTTTACATAGCTGGAGACGCGATGTGTTAGGATAAATCCTGACGCTGTCTCCAGCGTCTATGAAAATTTCTTCTTCGTTTTTAATTAGAAATTTCCTGCACGCAATTTTATTAGTCAAATCTGAAGAAAGCACTGCATAAAAACCTGAAATTAATCATAACAATCATATGACTCGAAACTGACTTGAATTAATCTAAACAATTAATTTTAAATGTTTGAATTTGGTTCTAAAAGCCAGATATTCCCCCTACACTTATTTTGTCACAAAATACCTTTGATTGCAAATAAGACGAAGTTACAAACAAATAAAACATGATTACAAAATCATTCAAACATAATAAAACAAACAGTAAAGAATTAAAACACAAGACACTCCTAATTTGCGAGAAAAGTAAAATTGAGTTGCCTCTCAAAAAAGCGCTTTTCTTTATTTACGAGTCTTGTAGCTAGACTCTAAGTCACACGTTCTTACGTGACTTCTCCTTCATCATCCATTCTAGTTAAGTATTCAGGTCCGAGCTTAATAGTGTCTTTATAAAACCCGTCTTGTAAGTCGGATGGCTTCCTACACCCTCTATCATAGTCGTCCTCACTAAGTATTACCCTAGATGTTAATAAGTCATGACCCTCGCTGGACAATTCGCTCCTCTCTGGGTCCTTATATGGTGTTTTAAAGGTGATCTCTTTAGTTTCATTCGTAAAAGTCATTAACCCGTATTTTCTATTTATAGCCCGGTAAGCGATTTCAATGAAGGGTCGTCCAAAGATCACATGGGACAAGCTAGGGTCGATGTTAGTCTAAATATTTTCCAAAATGGTGAAATCTATGATGTAACTCATATTTCCTACAAATACGTGCATGTCCCTTCCTAATCCTGCAAAATTTCTTCCCCTATAATCATATCCATTCTTTCTAATAGAGTTATAATAAGCCAAGGACATGATGTTCATGGGTAGGTCAACATTAATATATGCGTTAGCAGTGAATTTATGACCTATCATGCAGGGAATTTTATGGTTTCTTGGGTCACCCTTTTTGATCCTAAAGTTATAATAAAGTGAGCATTTAGACATTTCCTTAATCAATGATTCATAAACCGATTCCTCACTTGTGTCAACTAAATCTCGAGGTTCTTCAACATCTAACCATTCAATTCCCTTATCATCTTTGTTAGATCCTAAATTACCAACATCAGTTATGTCTTTCTACTCCAGCAGTGGCATATCTCTTCATTCTTCAATGCATGAAATGGTGCTGGTGTCTTCGTGGTCGCCCTCTCTTTCTTGCTCTTCTTTCATAGCCATGCCATCACGGGAGTCGTTTTGTTGCTTAGGATGTATCGTGATAGTGTTGATCGAGCCATGGATATGGGTTGAGCATTGTGGATCTTCAGTTGGGTAAGAACGAGCAAAAAAAACTAAAGAAGTACTCAGTTTTGGGTTCTTAACCGTGTCGCTAGGTAGTGTGCCCACTATTTGATCGGTGATGACCTTCAATACTATGTCAATTTTGTTGGTCATCTTGTTTTGTTGTTGTTTGAAATCGGCTTCAAACTTGGGCAGTCTAGCATCTTGAAATGCCATGAAGTTGGATACCAATCCTTCAAGATTTGATTGATTGTTAAAGCTTTGAGGACGGTTGTTAAAGGAACAGTTCAGGATCGGACCGTTGGGTTGGAACCGGTTAGGTGGGTTTGAAAAATTATTTTGGGAATTTTGGGGTTGTCTCCACCTAAGGTTTGGGTGACTTTTCCATGAAGGATTATAGGTGTCACCAAAATTGTTTTGATCAGGCTTAAAAGTGTACCACTTACCTCCCGCTTCGCCAATACGCGAGGATGCATATTTAACAAAGGCTTGTTCAGGATCTTCCATGCATTACTGAGTGTCGTGGGGACCACTTTAGATCTCACATGAGGTAGTGACTTTGTTCACTTGAGTAGGTTGCGTTGGAGCAAGATGAGCTTCCATCAAGCGTTGGAATTGATTTTCGAGCTCGATTATACGGAGGTCAGATGTTCTTGGGACATCTTGAGGCAAAGTGATTGCCTTGAACAACTTAGCGAAATCCTTTGGGTCGTTCCAACTTTCGTTGTCATAGAGGTCGAGATCCTCTAATAATGCGCAGGATTCTTTAGCATTTCGGTTACGAAGCTTACCACCGCCCGATTGGTTAATGGTTGGTATTGTGACTGGATTAACATGGTCATAAAAAATTTGGACTTGGAGCCAAAGGTCAATGCCATGATGAGGGACTTTTTGTAGTAAGTCCTTGAAACGAGTCCATGCTTCTGAGAGAGATTCTCCATGATGTTGTTGGAACATCAAAATATCATTGCGGAGTTTTGCGGTCCTTCCCGGTGGAAAGAATTGAGTAAGGAAACAAGTAGTAGGACCTCCTATGTGGTGATGGATCCTGCTGGAAGACGTTCAAGCCAATTGCTAGCTTGATCGCAAAGGGAAAATTGAAATGAACGCAGGCGCGTTTTTTCCCTGTTTGCACCATCAAGGTCAAGTGAGTCCACAAGTTTTAAGAAATCCTTAAGGTGTTGGTTTGGATCCTCAGACCGAAGTCCATGGTATGATCATCCGTTTTGCACCAACCGGATGGTGTCGGATCGAAGAGGTACCATGTTGTTCCCTACGGGGATCTCAATGGTATTCCTGTAGTCCTCGTGGCTAGGTTTGGAGTAATCTTCAAGAGTATGGATAGGATTCTCGTCTCTCATGGAGGTTGACGAGAATGGATTACGAAACAGATAACACAAAGAAAAGATAGACTATGAGAAAGCTAATATACAAAATTAAAGTCTCACTTAAAAGGATTCAAGCAAGTAGAACTAAGTTAAACTATGACCAAAACCTAACCATTTCCCGGCAGCGGTGGCAAAAACTTGATGCAGTCGTCGTAGGACTTCTACACGAAGTTTTACAACTCCCTAGGAAGAGTACCTAGCCGTTGTAGTAGTATAGGCAAGACTCGGGGGTAGTTATCGTTCTCTAGGGGAATAGGTTGGGAAGGCTTGATCACGGTCTAACAGAATTCTAGGGGTTGAGAGAAGATTATTTTTGTGTTTTTATATTTTATAGAAAGCATGTAAGTCTATGGTTTAAGAGGTTGGTTTGTTTAACTAATAACTAAACTAATTAATATCTAATCTACTGGTGATAACTTTATGATAATTAAATGTATTTACTTAATCATGCATTACTTATCAGATTGCTTCTCCTAATTATGTTGCCTTGTCATACTTGTGATGATCTGTGTAAGTATTTCCTAGGTCATAAACGGATTACATGAACCCGCCGGCTATTTAATATTCCATTAAGGCAACGCACAAGTAAGGTAGTATAAAGACTATTACAAGGACCCTAAGAGTATATTAAATGCTTGTGAAATATCTTAAGAGGGATCAACCATATAAGGGGGTAAGGTAGTATGAAGTCTGTTACCCGATGGTATCCTTTCTATGCACTCGCGTTTCCCTAGATGTGTCTACAGTGATATAGACAAAAGATGGTTTTCTAAAGCCTAACGCGCACATTCATCAACAAGAAGCAATAGTAATAGGATCTACAATCCGACCTTCATGCAATCATAAGCAAATACAAAGGAGGGTTTAGCCTTGCATGTTATAATGAAAGCAAGAAGATAAATCAATCACACAACACATGGACATATTAAATGATTAATGATAAATAACCTTACTTGAATTAAAACATGGATCCAAGTAGTACAATAGGGTTTTGAGTCCCTAAAAACGACCTTTAAAGCTGCTACAAAGGCTAGGGTTCGTCTCCCTAAAGTTATACAAAGTTACACACACTTAAGACCCTAAAACCAGTTTTGTATTTATAGAGATATCATTGCAACAGAGTCGCTTTGTATTCTTGACGTCGTCTCCACACAGATGGTTCTAGATCCACTTTAAGTCGGCCACGTCCTGACTCCGTCGCTAAATATCTAACGCCATTACAATGAATGTCATAATGTCGTCGCTTTATGGTTGCGACGCTGTCTCTAGGCTCTAAGTGAATAATTCTTCATGGTTCTTGGTGTAGAGTCGTAGTCTTGTTCGTTTCTTCTCCAAATAAGCCCAAGTTACGTGTATTTCCTCCAAATGCCATCCAAGTACTAAAAACCTGAAAACAAATGATTAAGCACATAATCTGGGCATATTTACATGATTTAAGGGGTTAAATGAACCTGAAATAGTGTATAAAATGACACCTCATCATTCAAGAGAATTAAAGTATCTTAAATCAGCAACCATTTCCTCTTTCAAACAAAAGTAAAATTTTTCTAAATCAGCGTTGATTTTTCGAATTTAGGGACAAAAATTTCCTTTGATTATATTTTGAATGAACGAATCTATGTGACCAAAATATGTTCTTTTAGCGATTGTTTGTTTGTAACGTTTCACTCCATCAAAAATCGTGTCAACACTACTTTTAATTTTGAAAAGTTCTTTAGAGCTTTTACACTTTTGATCCCACGGAATGGATTCATCCATCCGTCTTTCTAACAAAGTTGTGTGTTTATTAAACGACTCTTTTGAATTATCATTCTTAACAGGCGTATGACTCATTTTTTATCTTTCTGAATAATATCTTTATTCAGGCGACTATTCACGTTGTGGAACGAACAAATCGTAAAGATTATTCAAGTTTTTATAATCTAAAGGGTTGATTAAATCACTTAATTTTGATTGACTTTCTTGGGCAAGACGAATCGTTTTGTCAGATTCAGGAGGTAACATTAAAGCATGATTATCATTATAGCAACCTATATCATGCAGACGAGGATTCATTCTTTGAGCTTTCTTGAGGAACTCAGGTTTAACAAAACTCGTTTTACAATTACGATTAAGCATATTCATTGTTTGAACTGATTGACCGGTTTTATATACAAAATCATCCAAAACCTTAAATTTGTTTTCTAAAGCAATGACCTTTTCAATTTCTTTGTCTTCGCGAGTTTTGTAAAACTTATTCTGAGCCTCTTTTTCTTGTAACATTATGGAGATGGTTTCTTGATGTGCAAAAAGCTCCTTTTCATTTCTAAAACCATTTGATTTAAATCATTTATTATTCGAGTATATTAATTAAATGACTTTTGATATTCCATTTTGTATGACACTAAATCACCTTTAGCTTTTGCACAATCAATTTCCACCTTTCACGCATAATTCACATCATGATACCTATCAAGTTCAGCTTGGAACTTCTTAAGGTCTTTGAACATCAACTGATTAGTCTTTGACAGTTCAGTGTTTGCTTCTTTGAAATGGTTATTTGATGATTCTAAACTTTTATTTTTGATTTTGAAATCCTCAATTTCACCTTTTAATTTATCAACTAAAGCCTTGTTTGATGATACCAAAAATTTCTTATAGTTTTTGCTATCATCAATTTCACATTTTAGTTTCTCAATTAAAGAAGCAAGTAAATCATGTTCTCTAGCAAGATCATCATCATCCTGGTCAACCGTTTCTCCATTGGTACTCATATCCAATGAATCAATAGTGATGTTAGTATCACCTTGTTCCTCCAGATATGTGTTAATAACAGATTCAGGTTGCTCAGGATGTTCTCTGTCATTAGCAAACACATTATAGTTATCATCACCATTTTGTACCTTTTGCCACGGCTTAGTATCAAAGATGGGTTCAGAATTGTCAGCAGCATCTGGAGTAACTTCTTAAATATATGCCATATACATATAGTATGCTTCAAATTCCTGATTGTCAGGTTCATCATCAGTGTCATCCCTCCAATCAACTTATTCTACATTTAACTAAAATCCAGCTTCCTCTTGCTTACACAATATCATTTTCTCCTTGTGATAAGCTGCATCCTTTGTCCGTTTCGGTTTCTGACATTCCTTTGCTACATGCCTATATTCCTTGCAATTATAACACTGAATCCTAGAATGCTGCACCACTTGTGTACCTACATTCTCCCTAGCCCCAGCAACATTGAATGCCCTCTAATTATCATACCCAATGCCTCTGTTAATCCTTGAAGTATTATCCTGATTTGCTCTACTAGTGTTTGATGAAGTTCTGAGGTTGTTGTTGGTAGGTTTGTAGATTTTCTTAAATGATAGCGAAATAAAAGCCATGAGTTTATCAAGCTCCTTCTCCTTTGACAATGCATCATCTTCTGCAACCATTTTAGGTTCTTGATCATAAGTGGGTGGAGGAGAGTTGACAATTGCTTTATGATGAGGTGTCATTTTATACACTTTTTTAGGGTCATTTAACCCCCTAAATCGTGTGTTTATGCCCAAAATTAGTTCTTAATCGTTCCTTTTTAGGGATTTTACATTTGGAGGGCATTTGGAAGAATTACACGTGACTTGGGCTTATTTGTAGAAGAAACAGACAAGACTACGGATCTACACCAACATTGACCAATATGTCTATGTGTTGTTTGATTCATCTATGTTCTTGCTTTATCTTTAACATGCTTGGCCATTTTGGTTGTAATTGAAGTAAGAACTGAACATTTACTTGATGATTTGCAACATCACACTGATTTCTGATAAGCTCACTCATCATCTTATAGAACCTTGAGTAATACGATTCAATTGATTCACCATCCCATGATGTGAATTTTCCAAACTCCCAATATAAATTGGTTTCAAGATCTTGAACGTTGATTGATTCACCTTGTTTCAACCTTTTAATTTCTTTCCACATCTCACATACATTTCGACAAGCATCAACTGTGGAGTATATGTGATTATTTATCCCTGTTAGAATTATCTGAACACCTTCAGCATTTAGTTAGTCTCGTACGTCTTGTGAAACATTCTTGTAGTTCTCCATATACCCTTCTGTAGTGGTTTCTAAAATACCTTCAACAACTGGAACGGTCTTCTCAGTTCATTTGAATTTGTAGGGTAGATTATGGAGACAATAGTGGATGAGTTCATTGTTAGGTTTGGTGTCGATGTATCTCTTGTTTCGGGATTTTCCACAGAACGTAAATACTAGGAGGCTAACATTGGTGACGTTCTTTATCACCTGCTTCAAGATGGCATTGTGAAGAGCAATCGATGTTTAAGTTTGCAAATGTATTGGATTTGACATTTTGATGTGTGAATGATATCGGATCTAAGTAGTAAGTGAAGATTATTGAGTGAAGCATTAACGGTCACAGGGATTTTACAAAACTATGATTTAAACCGAGAAAAAGAATCCCAACTTTTACGAGATTTTACTGAAATCAAGAAGAACCCGTGAATGAATAATTGTTGTAACTCGTTGTTGACGTTAAAGAACTTTAGCTAATTTAATGATTGATGCTAAAAAGGACAACGGAAAATTTGGTTCACAAAGGAGCTAACGGTGTAAAGTTTTTTCAACAAAAGAGGTTTAATATAAACAAGACAAGGATGAACTTTGAAAATGGTACTTGAGTTCAAGGGACTGCAATGTGACAAAAACGAATTTTTTGTTTACTAAATAAAACTTTCCCCTCCAAACTCCTTTCTTCTTCGTTTGAAAAGATGAAATGGTAACGATGTTCTATTTTCTTTCCTCGGCGTATATACGGTTACATCAGTAAAAATGAAGCATACCAACGATGTCGAAAAGGATCACGATCGTAAAGATATGGGTGAGAGAGACCCGTGAATCAACAGAAATCTCAAACCGAAAAACTACAAACAAGACAAGTCGAAATGAACTCGAAACTGTATGTTTACTTCGCCGTAGACTAACTAGGAACTGCCTGCTTATAAGTGATTATCACTTTCTAACCCTTGCACAAGGTTAATTAGTCAAGTGGTTCATGGTGTAAGAGTTGGTTCCCTATGATCTTTCTTAACCTAGATATTTTGAGCAAGTTGATAATTCTTGGTCCTATCCTTGAAATTTCGGCCACATAGGCTCCCATGTGATGTTATATTGATTATTTTGGGTATTGGGTATAATCATGGGTATTCGTTTAAGCGTAGTTAGGTTTTGGTGCTTCCGGGTATGCCGAAACGCGTTTTATCATGAAACGTAAGCATTTTACGTAGCCAATAAAAATAAGATGAAGAAAGTTATTAATTATCCTTATAATAATCATATAACACTTGATTGATGTAAACATTTAACCGTTTAATGCCCGTTTACATTGAATGATCATTTTTAGTTTACGCGATTTAACTTAACGTTTACGGTTTAAGAGCAAACGCGTAAAACCCTAAAAATAAATTGTGAATTACATAATGTCATACAATGACCTAAAACACGAGGTGTTATAGTTTTGTTTGCTTGTTCTTCCCCAACAATGGAACCGTAATGCTCAACACAAATTCACAGTTCGGTCAACGCCATCACAATCCATCCCAAGCAACAAAGTGATTCCTACGACAAAACCGAAGAGAACGAGGAAGAAGAGAAGGGCAGCCCAGAAAACCATCCCGACTCTCCTACACCACCCAACCTATCAATTTCAGTCATCACTGAAAAAGTCCTCAAATTCAATTCGCTCTTCGAATCGCTCGAATTGGTTCCCCCATCTCCCAATGCTAAAATTGTTTGCACCAAAGAAGAAAATGGCGATGTGATGTTTATCAAGATAATTCCAAAGGATGTATAATTGGATCATGAGAAGAAACCTTAACTCCCCTCTCAATATCATGACCCGAATGATGTATAATTGGATCATGAGAAGAAAACTCGACCTTAGGGAAAATGCGAATGGAGGAATTAGTAATTTCATAGGAAGTATTAAAGGAATGCATATTTTCATAGGAAACTTCACCTATGTGGTAGACTTCATGATTGTCGAGGATATTAGCTCGATCATAGACCCTAGGTTGTCACAAGTAGTACTAGGGAGCCTTTTTATTG
Organism: Tanacetum coccineum; assembly: GCA_026074375.1. Classification (NCBI taxonomy): domain Eukaryota; kingdom Viridiplantae; phylum Streptophyta; class Magnoliopsida; order Asterales; family Asteraceae; genus Tanacetum; species Tanacetum coccineum. The sequence continues at coordinate 22,198 of BQNB010087302.1, forward strand.
AACTATCCAACATGTCTCACGACCTACCCGAAGGAGTAGTTAGGTTCACCAACGAAAATGATGAAGTTGCGTATAAAATGTCCCATAAGATAGAACAATACAAGTCATTGTCAGACCTAGAAAAGGAACATACAAAATTGGTCTATCTTAGGAATGAGGAGGACAAGAGAAGAGGAGTTGACTTTGTAATGAGTAAGATATTAGGGTTCTACAAGGAATGTTTTGAGTTAGGCCCTGAATATGTAACTAGATTGGATGATGAAGGAGAAGTCACATAAAGACGTGTGACTTCGAGTCTAGCTACAAGACTCGTTAATAAAGAAAAGCTCTTCTTGGGAGGCAACCCAATTTACTTTTCCTGTAAATTAGGAGTGTCATGTATGTTTTAATTCTTTACCATTTGTTTTATTATGTTTGAACTATCTTATAATCATGCTTTGCTTGTCTTTAACCTCGTCTTAATTTCAATCAAAGGTATTTTGCAAATAATAAGTGTAGGGGAATTTATCCGGCTTTTGAGTCAAATTCAAACATGTTAAATGAATTGTCTATATTAATTCGCGTCAGTTTTAAGTCATATGATTGAATTATTAAATCTTAGGTTTTATGCAGCCATTTGTACAGGAATTAACTTATGGAATCAAGTGCAGGAAATTTTTCATCAAAAACAAAAATTTCGTTTTCACAGACTGTGGAAACGGCGTCACGATTAACACGTGACGCCATCACCACAATACCTATGACGGGGTCACAAAAACCCTGACGGCGTTAAACGCCTAGGTTCAGAAAATTAAAGTTTTTAATTATTTTTGAAAATAAAACTTGCATAACATTTAATATATGTATTCTTCTGTTATAAACCTGCAAAACCTAATGAGTTTAACAATTCACTCATCCTATCTTTACTGCTTTATCGAGTCGAACCCTAAATTCATATTGTATATTTGTCTATCGCACATTTTATGCTTGGTATAGTTGTCTTCGTTTTTTATTACAGGTTATATTTGATAAGAAGAAGCTTGGAAGTTCTTAGGAAGTTTCATTTGACGATTCTCGGAGGACGATTTAACCAGTTTTCGCATGTTTCTTCTCCATTATTAAGCAAACCAGGGGAGTACTAGTTTCTTTTCCTTATTTTCTTTTCCCTTTATTCGTTTTTACGGGTACTTCTGTAGAACATTGGGGACAATGTTCAACTTAAGTGTAGGGGGAAATAAACCTTAGAAACTATTATTTCATTTTCTATTTGCTTTGTCTCTAAAATGATGGGTAATATATCAAAACATAGCATAAAAGGTGATTTTTACCTAAATTTTTTTACGACACAACTGACGAAAACCAAGTATTAATAGCGTCTCATAGATAGGAATTTATATGACTAGCACAATAACCCTCAGAACTCCACCCCCAAAAATATGAGGTTCGCCCTTAGATCTTTAGGAATTTGGGTACCCATCATTGGTAACCCAAGATGATTTTATCTTTACCCGGTTCGAGTTAAGGTTGATCTGCAGGCGTGCATGTCTATTCTGTCGTTACGGCCATGTATGCATTGCCTTGTCACCTTTTCTGGAATGTCTGGTGTTAGTAAAATTCATATGAGTGTACCGGTAGTGTATTAAATTCTAGAACTTGTTATTGTGATGCATCCTGAGACCGCATAGTAAGTATTAGGATTTGCTTGATAAGAGGCATTAGGATTAACCCATGTTTTAAACCTGTAATTGTTATGATGGTCACATCGATCATATAACTATCCCACACCCTTGCCATACACTCATTATTAGTGCAGGATACCCCTAGTACAACTCTTCGAGCCTATCCTTTTTCTCGGTTCTCGTAATTTTCCAGTGGATTCCAGATTATCAATAAAGAGCATTGTCACCCTTAAACCAATCGTTACACCTAAAAATCCTTAGCCTACCTTGTATGTACTCACCTTTAGTACATTATTGTGTTTTAACCCAAGTTATTTATTTGAGTACATGGTTTCTAAGTCCTTATCCTTGTAAATACAGTTTTGGGACGATTGTGATTCATGGTAGTATTTATTTCACGGAAGAATGGGGAAGAAAATTTAAGTCAATACCCCTATATGTTTGTCAAATGATCTCTATGTTATTTTGATCCACATTAAATTGGGTCATTAGATAGATTGTAAATATCGAGCATGTAAAAGCTCAAGTGTAAGGGTATGTGTTGTAAACCCCATGTGATGTATTATGTTATTCAAAAAAATGAGAAAAGAAAAAGAAAGAGATTGATGTAGAGTTGTGTAGAGTTTGTAGATCTTCGTCCGAGTCTTGGCTTAGCAACCATACCAAAGTGTATTCGTGTAAATAATTAGCTAACCCTTCTACTCCAAATTCACCCAAAGCCACCCAAATGTATCCCATCCATTTCTGTTTCCATTATATGTTATCTTACATCTACACCCCACAACCCTTTAAAAGACCTCTTAGATAGTAATGAATAATGCTTGAATCTAGCTGTGGAGGTTTGATCCTTTACCAAGCTTATGGTAATTTATATGCTATAACAGGTAACGAGTGTTGATTTTCTGTTTCCCCTTTATGTTACATTTTATTATACACCCAAGTGAAAGAGAGAATCCCAAACATTTATGTGAGGTGCTAGTGTATACTTTCCGGGCTTTAATTACGAGGTCTAGAATGTGGTGTTTTAGAATACTTTTAAAGAGTAGGTAAAATGACCCCTCATATTGTTATTGTCTAGATAGAAAAAGCTATTTGATTAAGGACAAGCAAATCCTAAGTGTAGGGGTATTTGATTAGGTGTCATTTTATACTCTTTTTTGGGGTCGTTTAACCCCCTAAATCGTGTTTTATGCCCAAAATAGGTATTTAATCGTTCCTTTTCAGGTATTTTGCATTTGGAAGACATTTGGAAGAATTACACATGACTTGGGCTCATTTGGAGAAGAAACGGACAAGACTACGGACCTACACCAACATCTCTCAAGATTATGTTCTCAGCGGTTGGAGACGGCGTCACAGATACAACGTGACACCGTCACAACGAAGACCAAGACGGCATCACAAGATTCTACGACGGCGTCAAAGACTCGACCCAGCCTATTATCTAGAATATTTTCTTTCATGACGACATCACGATTAAAACGCGATGCCGTCACAATGATTTTCCTATATATACAAACCTGAATTTAAGGTTTTAAGTGTGTAACTTTAGAATAAAAAGAGGGTACGAACCCTAGTTCATTTAGCAGCTGTTAGGGACGAATTTAGGGCCTAAAAACACTATTGTACTCTCTCTAACTCATGTTTTAATCAAGTAAGGTTTATTTAATCATTCAATATGTCTATGTGCTATTTGATTCATCTATGTTCTTGCTTTATCTATAACATGCTTGGCTAAACTATCTATTGTGTTTATTTATGATTGTATCAAACCTAGAATGTAGATCTTAGTAGTGTTGGATGTGCATGTTAGGTCTTAGAAAACTAGCTTTTGTCTGTATCGCTGTTGATATGTCTAGGAAAATATGATTGTGTAGAAAGGATACCATTGGGTAATAGTCTTCATACTACCTTGCCCCCAATATGGTTGATCCACTTTTAATATATTTCACATGCACTTAGTATACCCTTAGGGGCCTTGTAATAGTCTTCATACTACCTTACTTGTGCGTTGCCTTAACGAAATACTAAGTGACGGCGGGTTCGTGTAATTCGTTCATGACTTAGGAAATAATTACACAGATCATCACAAGTGTGACAAGGCAACAACACTAGGAGAAGCAATCTAGGGAGTAATACATGATTAAATAAACACAGTCTTTTATTATATTGTTATCACCAGTAGCGTAGATTTATATTTAGTTATTAGCTAAAACCAACCAACCTCTCAATTATATGATTTACTTGCTTTCCATAAAATATAAAAACTCAAAAAGAATCTTCCCTCAACCCTTAGAATTTTGTTAGACCGTGATCAAGCCTTCCCAACCTATTCCTCGAGTGAATGATAACAACCCCCCAAGTCTTACCTATACTACTACTACAACGATTAGGTGCTCTGCCTAGGGAGTTGTAAAACTTCATGTAGAAGTCTAACGACGACCGCATCAACATCCATATTCAATATCATTTCATCAAGGAACAGGTTGAAAATGGTATAATTGAATTATACTTTGTCAGAACTGAATACCAATTAGCTGATATGTTTACTAAAGCCTTACCCGAAGATAGGTTTATGTATCTTGTCAGACGAATTGGTATGAGATGTTTGACTCCAGCAAAACTTGAGGTTCTGGCAAATAAATCTGCTTAATATATTCTTCAAACATCGACTTGTAAATATTTTTGAGAAAAGCAAAATACAAAAATATAAAACCTATAAAAACAAATACAAAAATATGAAATTTCAAAAAGAAAATACAAAATAAAAAAAAAGTTTCCAAAAAGAATCTTCTCGACATGTCTCTTGGAATCGATAACATTTACGTACCTAGAAATGTTGATTAACATCGACACGGGCGTGTAAATGAAGTTCGAGCAAGAGACTCAAATGATTTCAAAACATGTCATTTCTAATTTTTCTTTATGACTTGTAATCAATCTCAGATTGCAACTCAGACCCGAACGACAAAGGAGAGTGTACGTTTCTATGCACTTATCCTTAGCGTTAGAAGAGAAGTCTTCTAACATGATGTTTTTCAAAAAAGTTGAACACAATTTTTCAAGAATTTCTCACTAACGATTCATAATCTTTCAAAATTGTATGTTTAACACTCCATCCCTTATAAAGTTTTACAAGACAATTCTTCTACAATTGGTGTCATTTTCAAAATAAGTCAATGTTTGAGGGAGAGTTTTTCGAAAAATAAAGTTTTTTATGATTTTAGATACATCATCTCATGATAGTTCTTATGTATTCAAAACATTATCAAAAATCTTTTAATAAAACTCAGTACTAATGATGACTACTCAATAGATTATATGTTATAAGATGATTTAGTGGTTGAGCATAATTTTTCAAGAATTCTTCTATGACAATTCATACTCTTTCAAAATTATGTGCTCAACAATGCTAACCCTCAATTTTATATTCATTTTACAACTTGGTATCATTTTTTGGTGTCAAACATATGTAAAACTGAGGGGGAGCAAGTTAATTTTCCATATAATTCATGCTAATATGTTTTCTCCATAGAATTTTCATGAACAATTTTAATCACAATGTATTTTAAAAACTCAGTGAATTAGTATTTAAAATAATGGGAGAAATGTAATTAAAATGTGATCTTGAAAATAATAAGTGATCTAAACGACTCATAGTGCTTTTTAATCTACGAAAAAAGGTTGTATGGTTACGATCTTATACCCAACAACATCTTAATTCACGATGATTCTGAAGTCATAAGGTGGTTAGGTTAGGTACTAGTCCTATGATCCAACCAGAACCGGAAGGATCACTAGTACAAAAAGTGGATTTGGTCACACATGCTCTTTTTTGAACAACCACACAGTCAGATATTTATGTGACTAAATGTACCAAGATAAAATAAACAGCCACACTTGAACTCATTTTGTGTGACCATTTCAGAATTTCATTGTCATACATTTAAATATTTATGTGACTAGACTTAACTGGTAATTTTTTGTTGACTATTTAGTCACTTATAATTTGCGACGTGTGACAGATATAAATAAGTTTGAAACCTTAGTCACACTATATATATACATATGTGACAAATATATGTCACACAATTGAACAGT
>BQNB010087303.1:4503-23930 GCA_026074375.1 Tanacetum coccineum
TTGGGAATAAGGGCTATAAAAGAAGAGTTACATCCTCTAGGGAAGTACCCATTCACAAAAAAATCTCTGACAGCTTGAAATACTTACGGTAAAATTCAAAGGAAAATCCATCTCGCCCAGGTGATTTGTTGGTGCCACAATCCCAAACAGCCATTTTAACCTCTTCATAAGTAACAGGACGCTCCAAATCTTGAACTTGATCTGAAGATAGGCGAGTTGGAAAGGTAAAGTCAAAGCAGATACTAGGAGCTTGAATAGGCGAAAATTGCTTCTTGAAATGAGTAAAATTCATTTTTGACTCTGTGAGCTTCCGAAATCCATTCCCCATTAGCAAGAGTCCCACGAATGGCGAGTTGGGATCTCTTTTTATTCATAATACCATGGAAATAACGCTTATTTGTGGGTAAAGGGTTTATACCGATGAATATTAAATGTTTACACTATCAATAACGATTTAACCTTTTTTTTTAAATAATACTATAATATTATGACATGATGACATAATACTAGATAGTGTAACTAGTACAATATATACACCACATATATATTCACACACGTCTTACTTGTATTGACTTGAACGCAGCCATTTGGCGACCATTTGGTTGAGGAGTAGTCTCGCAAAAACCTTTGTTATTGATATATATACAAGTATAATCACTTTATATTAACGTGGTGCACACATTACTTTCACTGTTTTATTTCTTAGTGATTTTAATTGTTTAGTTGCATGTGGTGTATTTCGAATAATATGTCTTTAGATGATCAAACTTTGCCAAAAACTCGGCATTATTGAAAGTAATTGTTAGTACTTATCTCATGCGACATTTTTCTTAGTGTTTTTGATGTCTTTAATGTTACTGTGTATAAAACCTCAAAGGGTATATATTATTGTAATTGTAATTGTGTTTTGTACATTGGATTGTATATGTATTTATACTAATACTATAGCTTACAGACTAAGCAACCTATCATAACCTAATGGGTACGGCCCATCTATACAATTGGGCCGGCTCATCTAGTTTGTTCTAACACGTACCGTTTCTTTCATCTCTTTAACAACTTCGTAATCAATAGAAAGATCTTCAATTCCATCCACATTTCTTTCCATTCTCTCCCTTCTTATCCAATCTTGGGTGCAAAACAACGTCTCCACAAGTTGACTTGACAATGAAGTTCTATAAGGGTCCAAGACGCGTCTACCTATACTAAAGGACGACTCAGATGCCATGGTTGAAATTTGAATTGACAATATATCTAAAATAAATATACATTCATAAAGTTCATATACAATAATAACAAGTATTTCGCGGGACGTTTTGTAAATGATGCTTGAAATCAAATCATAAATTCAATAAAAGAAACTAAATGAGACAAACAATTTTTTGTTTATACTTTACACAAATGGAATAGTTCATCAAAAAAACTTGTGTTTAAAATTTTGGTTCGTTTAGTTAAAACCACCTTAATAATGGAGAAATATATGTTTGATCTCTCTAGAATCATACATAATGAAGAATTTCTTCCATTTAATTTTTGCAAAAAAGTTTAGGACGCCAAACACGTTCAGGCCTGAAAATGAGTGTAAACACCAAAGTACAATAAATAAGCTAATTATAAATGAATAAAAGACAAAAAATTGAAGGCTACTATCTCGATACACTTGCAGTGTAACCACGTTGCGTGATGCATACATCTATTTTAGATCAAAGTGGATTTGAACAAAAGGTTTGGACCCCTTGCTTGAGATCAATATTTTTCAAATTAATAGGGTAAACAAGAACCATAATGGGCTTATCCACAAAATCAATTAGAAATATGACTAGATCAATTAGCATAACCTTATGCTTATCACTGGTAGCCTTCAAGCTAACAACCTTCATATCTTAGAGAGTTAACCTATCTTTTTAAAGGTCATTATCCAAGATGAAAGTAAACAATGACTTGAATTCTAATTCATCTCAAAACCTTTGATTGTATTACCATTATTTCTGGTTTCTATTTCTATCTAGCATTTTTTATGCAACACAAATTTGTAGCACTATATTAGTTATTCAGATCTGCATTTTGCCTAATAATTTATCATATAGCGATCTTTTCTTGTCGCTATGTCACACAAATATAAGCTTTTTTTCAAAACTATTTTTCATTTTCAAAAAAACTGACTAACAACTTCACTACCTCTTATAATCATGATTTCGTTGCCATAAAAAATCACCAATGACCATACAAACATCTCACTTTAATGGCATGTACATTATAGTCTCCTATTACATTTTATGCATACGACAAAGGCTTAAAATTACTAACATATCAAGCAGAACTCGTTATAGGCAAAGCAATCAACCGCTTTTCATCGATTCTGCATAACCATGAAATCTTATCAAAGCGCAATCTATTTTTCCTCAACTGTTTCATTAGCATCAATGAATGGATCACAACAAATAGCAGTTATAACATAACATACTATAAAAGACAGTCTTTCAAATATGTTTTTATCAATTGGAAGGTGAAATGATTATGCTTTAAGGTCCAAATATTAAAAAGCAATCAAGAAACTAATAGGAAATTGTACAAAAAAGAGTGCAAGAACATGAACCTCCCACATACCCAATTCTAAATCGAAAGTCGATACAATTTAGCTTTTTTGCGTTGATAACCTAAAACATTCACATACCCAATTCTAAACCGAAAGTCGATACAATTTAATTGATTATAGTAAAAGGTCGGTCAGGATTACCTTAAGGATGAAACTCCGGTTTAAACGTTGGTGACTCAGGTACGACGATATTCTTTAGCTTCTGCAAATGCACACCAACTCACTAAGATATACTAAAAATCAATCGTCATGAAATCATGTTGACTTTCATAGTTCTCGTACGTTTTACTCTCATTCATGGGATTCTGATAATTCAATATTTTCTTATCGTAAAACACAGTGATAGCGTTGCATCTATTGTGCTATAGTCTAGAATGCAAGTCAGTCATTGAGTCCACAAAAGGGATGTTTAGGATTGCAATTTTTGGCTTTCTGAGTGTGTGTGTTTCGATTTGGTAATTGATCTTTTATTTTGGATATATATTATAAACCAGATATATAATCAAATAAAAAAATAAAACACCAAGGTTTACCTCCGTCGTCACTAAAATGTGACCTTTAAGAATGAATTTTCAAGTGATCAGATTCACAACTCGTATTGAGTAAATTTGAAGTAAAATAGTGGAAAGCTATCGTCGCAACTCTATTCAGAGGTCGCCATTTTTCCGGCTTTGATATGGGCCTTGTGTGTTACGCTCGCCATATGTCTCCTTGCGTCTGAATAAATGTCCAAAACTCATTTCCAAGTTCAAAGTCGAGTACACTTCAGGGGTCTTAAACTCAACACTTGCTTTCGCCTGCACACCAAGACTTCTAAATGTCAACATTCGTCTAGAATCAGGTCATGTGATATTTAATCTGTTACACTCATTTATTCTAACCTAATATCATTCTCACAATCTTAATACAAGTAGCTAAATTTAAACAACATATCCACGGATCCCTTATTTCAGCCTAACAATTTTATTAAGCAGACCTATTTGGAATAAGAATCTTATGCATAGAAAAAGATACACCAATAAATACAAATTTGTAATATGCTAATTAGGCATACAAGCTAATATATGCAAGAGTAACAAAAAGCCTTACCTTTGTTATCTCTACATTTTGCATATCAAAACAAAACTGAGAGTAAATAGCTGTAATGGTGAAGAATTAATGAAAAACTAAAACCGATAGCCAGATAGATGTTAAGTCTCCAAGAAAATGTGCACTTAAAATGTAAGACGGTGTATCACAACAAATCATGGTCTTTCTATTCCTTCTAGGTCATGCAAGCCAGGTTCCACTACCTACCAACTACGAGCAACCACCTGGCACACAACTTTTAACCCCATAATTGCAGCTAGATTAAGCAGTTAATTTGTACAAAGTGCTTACTTCCAAGTTGCACTTATTTTGACCTATTACCCGACACACCCATGATGCAAACAGATTAGTAGTAACTTAGCATTGACGTGTTTTCTCAGAAACAATTTAGCTAAAAATACGTTTCATTAGAACATATTTTCCATCACCGCAAACCCGAAAGTGGAATATTCGTAACTATTTATTAGCAAGGTCGTGACATAATTCGAATTAGACATACGTACTTTACCGTTTTGGCCACTGTCGAAGGTTTTAATCGTGTACAATCGCAAATAACTTAGTTATTCAGCAAAAATTAAGAGCAACATAAGTATTTGCTCTGGTTTTGCCTTGAATCATCATCACTATCGTTCGTAATACCTAACATGTTCACTAATACCTCTTCGACACTCACTGCTCCCTGAAATTGATCAAATAAATAAACATGAGATCGCTTAGTCTGAAGAAAAATAACTTAGTATTCTTCATAATTTCACAAAAATTGAAAAGTTCTGTTTAACCTTTTTCGATTCCAATTATCTGATTTTGACAGTATGTCACATAACTATAATTGGCAAACGGGTTCTTACAAATTCCATAAAGCTACACCCACTAACTGTACACAAATCATCACGCAACAACTTGCAACATATTGTGACAATTCTCAGCAAAAACAAATCATTTACTTCCAAAGGTGTATGTTCCAAAGTATGACAATTAAGCTTGTATACGGTAGTTCTGAATTCAAATCATTGCCTCATTTGATTATTCAGAGATTGTAATAAACAAAAGGGATCAAGGGAGAAGCGGGGATAACGATCCCCGCGAAAATACAAAAGAAAGCATCTAACTTTAACAGTTATAACCTTTAAAGCAACAATACATACTAAAATGCAGCCAATATATACTAAATCACATCTGCTTTTTTAATTTTTAACTACTTAAACCAGTAGATACGGAGTAAATCCTTTGTAAAAACCTTTTATACGTTGTTGAGATAACCTGCCCCAACCCGACTACCATATCCAATCCATACCAATCTTATTCGATTGTCTGACTCCACCCTTTATAGTCTTTGTCTGTGTTTCACGTGGGGCCCTTGTCGAAATGCAAAAGCTACAAACCACACACTATCGACACCACGTCATTCATCTCAAGAGTTTTTTTTCAATCAAATTACATCACAAGCTTCCGTCATTTTCCTCATTCTGGAAATTTTTAGCAGGTTAAAGTCTTAATTATGACAACAAAGTATGTAGCATATAGTAGTGCCTTTGCCGCTCTCAAGAAAGAAGTTTGCAGAACAATGGAACAATTGCATTACACAAATAATAAAACCTTTTGTTTTTTTTTCTCCTTTTACTATTTTATTGACTTATACTCTTTTCTTGATTTTTCCCCCCCCTGTTTTCTGAATTTTGGTTTGGTGTAGCAAAAACCAAAGCTAATGAATTGATAAATGCATAAGCTGTTAATTTTTGTTGTTTCATGTAGTCATTCTTTTTATTAGATGTTAAAACACAAACTTTGCAAATTTCGACATTTGTGTGTATTTTGTGACCATTCTACCATGTATAATCATAAGTAAATTATATATCGAGGAGCCTTTCTTCCAACTCTTTCTCTTTAGAGCGCATATCATCCATACGTTGAGCCGTCTGTTTCCATACAGGGAACTTCAATGAAAAGACAAGCTCAAACCCGAACTTTAGCTAATTCTATTTAAGAAACATAATCTAAAATGTTAATAATCATGTCCCAAACACCATTGATAAGTCGTAACGACACGTATCAAACAATTAACCCTCAATAATACATATGATATATAGATTATATATATATATATATAGTAATAAATAATATATAAATATGAAATACATATACATAAGCAAAGTATCATACAACTTATTCTTAGGAAAGAATAATAAGTAATCAACACGAGTATCGTTCTCTTCGGTGAGAGGTGAATGGAAATTCTACGTTCATGTTGTAAATCGAGCTTGATTGTCATTTAAATTTTGGTTTTGGATTCTAAATCTAATAACGCATAGGGAAAGCACATAAAGGCACGCTAAACTAGAAATTAAAGCAATTTAAAAACCTAACGATATTTAAATCAAATTAAAAATTAAATAATAACTAAATTAAACTAACTAATTAACTAAAAATAACAAATTAAAGCTCTAAAAACTCAAAATGCAAATTTCTAAAATAAAATGCATTAAACTATTTTTTAAAACACATAATTTTTTTTTGAATTTTTAAACTAATTAAAACTATTTTTTTAAACTAAATAATACTAAAAATTGAACTAAAAATATTAAACTTAATTATAAAAATATAAGAAAATTTATAAAAATACTAGATACTATTCCTAAGGTTTATAAAGAGAACGGGACAAAAAGCTAAAACCAATAAGCTGTTAAAAATCGAATAAGCTCAATAAGCTAAAACTGAAAATGAGTATGAGGAATTTATGCTGCAAGGGTCTTATGAAAAAGACCCAAAGGCGTAGTGGATGAGGTGTTGGTGTGTTGAGGGGGAGGTCACAGGTTTGAGTCTTGTGACCTACCTTTTTGAACAAACATTTTTTTTATTTTTCTTTTTAAAAAAGCTATAAAATAAGCAAAAATAAGGAATTTTAATAAAAGGACTTAATACTAAAACTTATTAATAAGCTAGAAAAAAGACAATCAAGGTGACAGTTTTGTCTTTTTAAGACTTTGATATTTTTAGCTAAACTGTTTAGGATTCTAGACTAAATAAGCAAAAAGAAAAACAAATAAGCTGAAACAGATCCTAAGCTAGACTTAATAAGCAATTAAAACTAGAAATAAGCAAACAAAATGAGCTGCTAAGCAACAAAAAGGCAATAAGACAGTTAACTCAAGAACAGATTAAAGGACTTTTTTAAGCTAAAATTAAGACTAATAAGCAAAGAGAATAAGCTTAAAAACTTAAAACAGATTGAGACTTATACTTGAAGAACACAAATAAGCTAAACTTAAGAAAATTGGGTGCAGAAATAAGCTAGAAAAGAAAGATCAATATGACAGTTTACTCTATTTTTTTGGCTTTTTGAAAATGAAATGCAAACTTTTGCAGCTTAAGATTAAGACACAAAAAATGACTCTGACACTCTAAAAGCTTAAAACAGATTAACAATAGACTTCAATAAGCTAAATGCCATCAATTTCAATCAAAGTTCAGCTAGACTAAACCCTCAATTTACCAGCAAACTTAGTCTTATGAGATAACCAATCACTAGCACTACTCAACTGTTTAGAGGTCTAAAATACTTAAAATGCATGCCCAACACAAACTATCCCAAAACAGATGTACATTGCTGCTAGTGAAGTCAAATTTTAGCACAAAAAACAATACCTCAAGTAGACTTTTTAAAGAATTAATCTATTAAGCTATTTGAGAATCCTTCAATCTAGCAGACTTGAATGTTTGATAAAAATTACTAGAAAACTTAACAAAACTCTAATCTAAGCTGATTAAAACTAACATTTAAACTAGATTAAAGCTTAACAAATTTGGTTAAACTACCAAAATCAACCTAAACAGTTTTAACTAATGTTAAGACTGCTTAACTCAAACACCCCTTTAAACTTTTGAAAAACATATTTAAAGCAAAACAAACCTTAATAAGCATTAATTTATGAAAACAAATGAAGAACTATAGATATTAAGGATAAATAAGCATGAACCTAATGAAAATGAGCACTAGATAATAAACTAGACTCAATAAGCTAATTTAGATTCAAAATGACATATTTTATGAAAATTCAAAGCACGCTAATACTAAACTACATTAAGCTAAATCAAGATATGATAAGCACATAAGCACATATTAATAAGCACAGTTAAGCAGTGAATAAGCAGAATAAGCAGTTTGATAAGCTGAGATTGAATTTAAGTAAAAATAAGGTAAAGTAGACATACCTTAGTCCTTTGCTTAAACAAGGACACAAAATGATCTAAGAGCTAATCTACAAGCTCCAGCATAAGCTGGTAAATCACCATAAGCCCATCCATTTCTGGCTTATCATCCAAATAAGCTCACTAAGTAACTCCCAAACACATTTTGATTTAATTTATATAAAAGTAAAGACAGAATTTAAAGACAGTATTTAAGAAGCTGAAATTTTATTAAATGAAAAGGGATTACAATGCTTTTGAAAGGAAAATTACTATAAGGAAAGATAATAAGCTAAAACTTAAGCTACACTACTCTCGATATCTTCTACTGTGTGAAATCCTTCCTATTTATAGGAGAAGAATGAAGCTTCTAGGCCTTCAGGAGCGTCTTTAATATCCATCCATAGCCCTTAGATCCTAACAACCTGCCTATCATCTATTTTGAGCCCTTGATTGCCACCACGTCCTTTCCACCAATGGTATAGCTTGAGATTGCCAACGTGACCTGCTGTGAAACCACGTTGGTCTTCTAGAAGAGGTTGTGTGTGGTGAAATGATTTTACCCGTACATTAATTCACAGTATAAAAGAATGGGAGGGAGGAGGATGATGAAAAGTAAATTTGACCCTGTGTGTTTGTTTGACTTGGATAAGGGTATGGGATTGGGCTTTTTATTATAACATGGGCCAAGTTTGGACTGGATTTGGAATTAGACTTTTTATTAAGGCTTATGTTTTCTTTTGGACTATGATTAATAACATTCAAATGTTAATGGGCTGACCCGGCCCATGAAACGGGTACGGGTTGGCCTATTAAAATTGAATACGCCTTCGGCTTAGGTTTCCTCACACTCTTCCAATCCCGTGCTCGGTTTTGTCCAATTTGGCTTCGTTTTTGTCCATTTTAGATATATCCGATACCTGCACATCACCATTCATAATACACACATATACAATGCATTTTTCGTGTATTATTGGTCGTTTAAGCTTATTTTAATAAAGAAAAATGATATGTAATTAAACACATATCATCTATCATTTGGATATATTGTTCAATCCTCATCCTCCAGATCTCATACTCACCAGGTCTGAGCATGGGAACTTTGGATGCAGCCACCATGTGTGTAGAATCTTGATCCATATCATTTAAAAAAAAGATATTGTGTATAAAAACAGGTTCTTCTCTTTTAAAGCTTCTTAACAAGCTCTGATACCACTTGTTGATCCCACTTCAATTGATCGAATTCCTTAAGCTTGTTTAAGGTTTAGTTATATTAGATAAATCTAACACAACTATAGTAGAAACTTTGTTTGAATGTATTAAAGATTATGCGGAATCTAATCTTTAATATTAAGAAGAATTATCAATGAAACAGTAATTTAATGAACATACAATTCAACAAATAAGCTCCAATATTGTTAATGATAATAATACGAATACTCTCATAGTATTAGGGTTACAAAGACCTTAAAGCTAAGAATTATATGACTAAGATTGATTTTTGGTTTTGGTTTTGGTACATCAAACTCTATGCCTTAGGACCTACTTTTATACACAAAGAGTCCTAGTCGGCTTACAATACTTCCCTAAGTATCTAAAATCTTTTCTATAAACAACTAATACATATCATATAAGTAGTACTAAATAACAACATTAAATTGATATTCACTAGCAGTAGTAACTTTAAGCATATTTTCACTAGCAGCATTAACTTCAGCTGAGCAGTCTTAACTTTGTACTAGCAGTAGTAACTACTTAGCATATTTTGTTTGAAGTTCACCAGCAGCATTAATATTCACTAGTAGTACTAACTGTGTACTAGCAAAAGTAAACACTTGGCATATTTTCTTTGAAGTCTCTGAGCAGTACTAACTCCAGCTGAGCAGCATTAACACAAACATGAGTAGCAGTAATTCAATATAAAACCTCGTATTTAAGGTCACTACTTATTTTGTACTTACAATTATTCTTTAAATTTTTAAAGAATTCATTTTTATTATTTTAGTCGATTCTTAATAAAATCGTCAAATTTTAAACCCTCGCGAATCCTACAATTTAAATTTATCTGTTTTATCGATCGAGAAATTAACGAAAGCTATAATTTAGCCATGAGCGCCTATTTTATTTTATTTTTATTATTTTCCATCTTTTATTTAAGTTTAGCCGAGACCAAAACGAAAATTTATGTTTTATATAAATTAGCGTGTTAGACTAGCTTTTGGGCTCAAGATCCTTATGGGATGCAAGATTTATAAAAATTTGGCTCATGTTTTGTCCTTTTCTTTCTTTGGCCGGCCATAGCCCATATACACACACTCCTTAAATTTTTTATTAACCAAGCCCACCAAACCCATTTAAACACAAAACATGTGAAGAGAAAACTCATAGTTTCATTACTAAAAGAAAAACCAAACGTTTCTCCTCTCCTTCTCCCTGGTTTGACATCAGTAACACCAAACCCATCATTTTCATCTTCAAACCTCCTAAAAACCCTTCCATTTAACACCAAATCACCTATAATTTAAACCTTAATCATTCTCTATAAACAAACCCACCATGCAAGTGATTTAAAGAAAAATTAATTTTGGAAGAAATCAAGTTTTAGAGTTTTTGGGTAATATAAGTGTAACAAGATCATTGGGGGTTTAATTATAGTGATTTGTAACAAGATTAGGCAAGATAAAAATTGACTTGGGGTTTTGTTTTTGACCTCCTTGGTCACGACAGCAAATACAATCCACATAGGGTTTGTGTTTGATCTTTTTCCTTTCTTCTCATTGCATTGTAAGTCTTTTGTTTTCCTTTTTAACTTGGTTATATATATATATATATATGCATGCATACCAATGTTGATATTTGGGAATCCATGGATAATATGTGTGTGATGTTTGAGGTTAATGATGATTGTGGATGATTGGATGAGTTATAGTAGAGGAGATAGGTTAGATTAGGGTTTTGCGATGCTAAATTAGTCTTGAAGGGGTTGAAAGATACCCATAGATTTAGGGCAGAAAACTCGACCTTGTTTTGACTAAATGGGGATGTTGTAAACTGAGATTTAAGAGATTAGGGTGGTAGTGATTGTTATAATGATCGTGTGGTAAAACTTTGAGCTTCCAACTGTTAAAAACGAGAAAGTTGTGGCCATTTGTAGTTGGGAAAATTTTTCGGCAAAAACTCAGCACTTGACTGTTATTATAGCAGATTTTTGAGTCGACTTTCGGATGTCATAACTTGGTCGTGCCAAAATCTTTTCTAAGATTGCAGGACTCTAGAACTATCTACTTCGAGTCTACTTTCTAGAAAGCTAGGCCTCGTCGATTTTCAAAATGTAAAAGTGAGTCAAACCCTTTGTACAAGATTAAGTGTCAAAACTGTATTTGCTCTCCAGAAATTCAATTGTAAAGATGCTATGTGCAGGCGGGTCAAAACTTATTATTTTTGGATGAAATTTAAACTGGAGGTTGTCCATGATATGTGTGACCTACTGGACTTTTTTTCAGATTTTTATAAAAGGTTTGAGTGGTCTGCTGTAGCCAAACTTTTGCAAAGTCCAGCAGACCCTGTTTTAGAACAAGTGTCGTTAAGGTGTCTTTCGTAATAAGATTACTTAGGCTATGGTTTATGGGTGAATTATGGTAGTTAAATAACATATAAGGGTAACTTAATATGGAAGGAGTTCGACTAGTTCGACCATTTAGCGTTTCTTTAAGTGAGCCGATCATCTAGCTAAAACGTTATAATTTTCAGAAAAAGTGCAAACTAATAGAAATAATAAGTGGAGTTGTCATGGATTCCTAAGTATAAATTTCTATGCGCGTGCTATATATATACATGTTATAATTACGATAAGTTGGATATTTTATATAGTTCAAGTACTAATAGCATATTATTATTTTACATAGGTCACGGTTGATTTTTGACGTTCTACCCTTTTTGTGATTTCTCGATCGACACTACTATTCACGGTAAGTTCATAGCCTCGCCTTTACTAATTTTAAATGTTTTATTAAACCTCGCGAGGGAGATACATGCTTGCTTTGAAAACTCGAACACAAGTTATTTTTGGTATGCTGGACCCGATTATATGATTATTAACATTAAGTAGCTATTGTCAAAGTCCCTAATATCTTGAACTGTTAATCACCATGTAAAGGTGAACGCTAGTACAATTAATAGATCTATTGGGTTTGACCACCCTGTCGGGGGGTATGAATCGAATTCTTTCGAGCACCCCACTCGATGAATTATGCTTGTGTTCTATCTTTTAATTATATAAACTATATGGATTCACTCAACGTTTCGTTGACTTTTTAGCATGTTTTATCTCAGGTAATCAAAGTTGAAGACTTGGAGCACACGCGGAGGAGCTTGCGTTATTTCATTTTGTTAAACTGTTTTTAAGTTCCATTCCTTCCAAATACATTTAAAATATGGTTGTGGTTTTAAAACATGTATGTTGGTTTTGGTTACGATCCTGTTGGACAACTTTTGCACTATGAATTTCTATGAATGGAACTAAGTTTTATAACGTCTCTTTTGAGTCGTTCTTTGTAATTTGTGTGTAATTAAGCTATGATTTAACACCTAATTGTTGGTTCCGCTGCATATTAAATTGGGGGTGTTAAAGATTGGTATCAAGAGCCATAAGTTATAGAGAACTAGGTCATTTTTCAAAAATCTAAACTATAACTTTCTCTTCTTATTTTCGCGGCGCAAAGATTCCTCGTGGGTTCCCGCTCAAGTCTTACTTGTGATTCCTATGTCGGTATTTATGCACACTTCGGGTGCATCATTGCTAAGTATTTATTAAATAAATACTATGATATATATCGAGATATATATGGATTATTAAGCTTAAATTAAAGCTTTTTGTATTTGGTTACACGTTTAAATAATTCTTTATTAAATCATCATACTTATTTTAAAGCATTTGCATTCATCCGTATATTGCATAAATCTTTATATATGTAGTGACCTTATATATATTTATTTTGCGTGATTGCGGATTGTCATGGCGAACTTACCTTCCCCTGACCACGCTGCAGATTTGCCTGATGATGAGCCGATTTACCCCGAACCAGCTCCTATTATTCTCTACCGGTGCTCAACCTGAAGGGTATGTTGGTAACGATGACATGGAGGATGACGAAGAGGAAGACCCGGATGAAGACCAAGAAGAGGAACCAATTAAGCAAATTGTTCCTGAACAAAACAATATGGATGGGTTTGCTCTTCACATGAACCCCTAACTCACAGGAAACATGAATGGGTGGCTAATCGAGGATGATGATGAGGAGGTAGAAGAAGATGGGGTGGATGATGAGGATGATGAGGAGATGGAGATGAATGATGATGATGAGGACGATGACGGACAATTCTATGTGGCAGTATCAAGAGTAAAAAGTAAGAAAGGTCGAAAGGTATTATGTTGTGATAAAGATGGCAATTATTGCAATTAGGGGTGTAATCGAGTCAAGCCGAGCTCGAGCTTGACAGGGCTTGAGCTTGGCTTGAAAAGAAAATAGTAGGCTTGAGCTTGGCTTGATAGCTCGTCAAGCTTTAACCATATAGGCTTGAGCTTGGCTTGAGTAGGATTTGATTAAAGCTTGAGCTTGGCTTGAAAAGCTTGAATGTGTACAAAATTAATGTATTTAATAGCCAAACGCTCAAACTCATCAATAAACATATGCATAAAGTAAAACAAACAAAAATCATAAGTGAAAACCAAGGTAGATCCATTAAACATTAATAAAACTAACAATAACATTCTCGTACTAAAGTCTAACATTAGAATGAAACATAAGCCAAAGTACTAGTAATTAATGTTCAAACGTACAAAGTATTTCAACAAAAACATACATTAGCCAAAGTACTAATTAGTTTTTGATTAGTTTTGGCTAATGTTCTCAAAAGTCAAAACTATGTATGAAGAATACAAAGCATTATAATATAAATCGTTAGATTAATTAGGGCTAAATGTCATTTTAGAATACATTATTCATTTATTTATGAAATAAGTCCTTATAATTAAGTTAATACTCAAATTACCCCTTAATTACTAATATGATTTAGTTATATATTAAAGCTTGAAAAAGCTTGATAAGAGCTCGAGCCGAGCTATCAAAAGCTTGAGTTTGGCTTGTTATAGGTTTTGAGCTAATTTTTGGGCTTGAGCTTGATAAAAGCTTGGCTTGATCGAGTCAAGCTCGAGCTCGACCTCGAGTTGCTTGATTAAAGCTTGACTTGATTACAGCCCTAGTTGTGACTCCTTGTATGATTTGATTGCTAATTTATGTTGTGATCAAGATAACTGTACATGTTGTAGTTATACCATTGTATGAATACTCACCAATTTTTTCTTTGTGTTTGATAGAATCATGCCTTCTAAAGGAATGTCTGCTGCTGCAATCTCGAAGCTAGTTGCGGATAAGGTAGCCGAGGCATTAGAATCTAATCGTGCTGCTAGAAACAATCCAAATGTTGCTGGAGGATCTGGTGGAAATGGTGGCCAAGGTGGGGCACCACCCGTTCAGGAATGTACATTTACTGGTTTTATAAAGTGTGGTCCTACCCAATTCTATGGTAACGAAGGTGCCGTTGAATTATGTCGTTGGTTTGAGAAAACTGAAAGTGTATTTAGGATCAGCGAGTGTGCTGAAAGGAGTAAGGTGAAATTTGCTGCTACCACCCTCCAAGGTCGGGCCTTAACATGGTGGAATACCCAAGTCGCTACATTGGGACTCGATGTTGTTAACGGGAAATCATGGACTGATATGAGGAAGATGATGATGGAAGAATTATGTCCGGGTGAAGAGGTTCAGAGGTTGGAAAATGAGTTGAGAAGCTTAAAGTTGAGAGACACCAATATCGCTGCTTACACTCAACGGTTCAATGAGTTGGCATTATTATGTCCCGAAGTAGTCCCAACTGAGAAAAAGAAAGTTGAGCTTTACATTAAAGGTTTGCCTGAGAACATCAAGGGGGAAACAACTTCCTCTAGGCCTGCGATACTCAATGAAGCTATTCGTATGACTCATACTCTAATGGAATAGAAAATTCAAGACAAGGCTGAAAGAGTTACAGAGAACAATAAAAAGAAGTGGGAAAGCAACAACAACCCGAGTGGCAATAACAACAACAGAAACAACTACAGGGATAACACCCATCACCACCAGCATAACAATAGAAGACAGGGAAATGTTAAGGCAATGACTACCGCCCCAGCTGAGCAAGGTGGGCATACTGGAAACAAACCCTTTTGCAACTGTTGCAAGAAGCGCCACACCGGTTACTGCACGATAGTATGCAACAGCTGTGGAAAGATGGGCCACATTGCAAGTGATTGTAAGGGTAAGGCAGTGGCTACGGGTACCAATGCGTATCCAATATTGACGTGTTATGAATGTAGGGAGAAAGGACACTCGAGGAACCGTTGTCCGAAGAGGAACGATCCGCAGGGTGGTAATGCTACTGGTAGAGCTCACGCAATCAGGGAAGCCGAGAAGGGTCAAGGACCGAATGTTGTTACGGGTACGTTTCTAATCAACAATCGTTATGCTAGTGTATTGTTTGATTCTGGTTCTGACAAGAGTTTCGTTAATACTAGTCTTAGTCATTTAATTGATATTAAACCGGTAAGACTGAATACTAGTTATGAAGTTGAATTAGCTGATGGAAGGATAGTTAGTACGAATACAGTTTTAAGAGGTTGCACCCTGAATTTAATTAACCACTTGTTTGAAATCGATCTTATGCCCATAGAACTTGGTACTTTTGATATTGTTATCGGGATGGATTGGTTAGTCGAGCACGATGCTGTTATTGTTTGTGGAAAGAAAGAGGTGCGCATACCGGTTAAGAACGAGGTGTTGGTAGTTAAAGGCAATGAAGGTGTGTCTAGACTGGAAGTGATATCTTGTATCAAGGCGAGGAAGTACGTGGAGAAAGGTAGCCAGTTGTTTTTAGCCCATGTGACGGAGAAAGAACCAACGGAGAGACGGTTGGAAGATGTGCCTGTAATATGTGAATTTCCTGAGGTGTTTCCTAATGATCTACCAGGACTCCCACCACCTCGACAAGTTGAATTTAGAATATATCTTGTGCCAGGAGCCGCACCTGTTGCACGTGCACCTTACCGTTTGGCACCGTCAGAGATGAAGGAGTTGTCTGGTCAACTAAAGGAGCTGTCAGAGAAAGGATTCATTCGCCCGAGCTCATCGCCCTGGGGAGCTCCGGTGTTGTTTTTTAAGAAGAAGGATGGGTCCTTCCGCATGTGTATCGATTATCGTAAGCTGAATAAGTTGATGGTCAAGAACCGATATCCACTCCCAAGGATTGATGACCTATTTGACCAACTTCAAGGCTCTTGTGTGTACTCAAAGATTGACATGCGATCGGGATATCATCAACTTCGCATAAGAGAAGAAGACATCCCAATCACCGCATTCCGGACCCGGTATGGTCATTATGAATTCCAAGTGATGCCGTTTGGACTAACCAATGCTCCTGCGGTATTCATGGATTTGATGAATCGAGTGTGCAAGCCGTACCTTGACAAAATCGTCATTGTGTTTATCGATGACATACTTATATACTCCAAGAGTAAGGAGGAGCATGAGGAACACTTAAAGATTATTTTTGGGTTACTCAAGAAGGAGCAGTTGTACGCTAAGTTCTCGAAGTGTGACTTCTAGTTGGATTATGTGCAATTTCTTGGCCACGTGGTCGATAGCAAAGGCGTTCACGTTGATCCCTCAAAAATTGAAGCTATTAAAAATTAAGCCGCGCTTACAACACCGACCAAAGTAAGACAATTTCTGGGTTTGGCTGGATATTATCGAAGGTTCATTGAGGGATTTTCTTTGATTTCAAAACCACTGACCAAGCTAACTCAAAAAAATAAGAAATTCGAATGGGGTGAAGAAGAAGAAGAGGCATTTAATATGTTGAAGCATAAACTATGCATTGCGCCTATCTTGTCGTTGCCTGAAGGGACAGAAGACTTTGTGGTATACTGCGATGCATCAATCAAAGGTTTTGGAGCAGTTTTGATGCAAAGGGAGAAGGTGATCGCATATGCCTCGCGACAATTAAAGAAGCATGAAGAAAATTATATGACCCATGATTTAGAGCTGGGGGCCGTGATTTTTGCACTACGGTTGTGGAGACATTACCTATACGGGACAAAGTGTGTTGTGTACACAAACCACAAAAGTCTACAATACATTTTGGACCAAAAAGAGCTCAATATGAGGCAGCGACGGTGGATTGAACTCTTGAGCGACTATGACTGCGAGATTCGCTACCATCCCGGTAAAGCCAATGCGGTGGCCGATGCATTGAGCAGAAAGGAAAGGGAAAAACCACTAAGGGTTAGAGATTTGGTTATGACAGTTTACCCCGACTTATCTGAGAGAATACTAAGGGCTCAAAGAGAAGAGATGAATGAGGAAAGGGTGAAAGCGGAGAATTTGGGAAGGCTAATCAAGCCAGTATTTGAAATTCGCTCCGACAAAATTTGATACTTTGATAAGCGGATATGGTTGCTGTTGTTTGGTGGATTACGGGATCTGGTTAGGCACGAGTCGCATAAGTCGAAGTATTCGATTCACCCTGGGTCTGATAAGATGTATCGGGATTTGAAGAAGCTCTATTGGTGGCCGAACATGAAGGCTGATATTGCCACATATGTTAGTAAATGCCTGACATGCGCCAAGGTGAAGGCTGAACATCAGAAGCCGTTAGGTTTACTCCAACAACCATAAATCCTCGAATGAAAATGAGAGAAGATAACCATGGATTTCATTTCAGGACTCCCAAGAACCCCAAGTGGTTATGACACGATCTGGGTTATCATCGATCGGTTAACTAAGTCGACTCACTTCTTGCCGATGAAGAAGACCGATAGTATGAAGAAATTAACTCAGCTGTACTTAAATGAAATTGTTTGTAGAAACGGGGTGCATGTATTAATCATATTGGACAGAGATAGCCAATTTGCATCAGGATTTTAGAGATAACTTCAAAAGGCCTTGGGAACTGATGTGAATATGAGCACTGCTTACCACCCAAAAACGGATGGTCAGAGTGAAAGAACGATACAGACTTTAGAAGACATGTTGCGGCCGTGCGTAATTGATTTTAGAAAAAGTTAGGATCGACATTTGCCTCTAGTTGAGTTTTCTTATAATAATAGTTATCATGCGAGCATCAAGGCCGAACCATTCGAAGCACTCTACGGGCGGAGGTGTAGATCGCCTATTTGTTGGAGTGAGGTTGGAGATAGCCAACTCACGGGGCCGGAGCTAATTCGAGAAACGACAGAAAAGATAGTGCAAATCAAAAACCGCCTACTTACCGCTCGTAGTCGTCAAAAGAGTTATGCGGATGTGAGGCATAAACCTATGGAGTTTAGTGTGGGAGATATGGTCATGTTAAAGGTATCCCCTTGGAAAGGAGTGATTCGTTTTGGAAAGCATGGAAAGTTGAGTCTACGATATGTTGGGTCATTCAAGATTATTGATAGAGTTAGTCCAGTAGCATATAAATTGGAGCTGCCAAGAGAACTTCAAGGAATCCACAACACTTTTCATGTTTCTAATCTCAAGAAGTGTTTGGCGGATGAGAATCTGATTATCCCGCTTGAAGAAATTCAACTCAATGACAAATTGCAGTTTATAGAAAAACAGTTGAAATTATGGACCGTGAAGTAAAGCAACTCAAGCAAAATCGTATTCCCATCGTTAAGGTTCGTTAGAACTCGCGGCGAGGCCCGAAGTTCATATGGGAACGAGAAGATTTCTTCAGGAGCAAATATCCGCATCTTTTCGTGAACAAGAAGAAGTCGAGTATGAGAAATCGAGCACCAGGACGGCGCTCCCGTAAAGAGGGGAGGATGTAAAACCCCGTATTTAAGGTCACTACTTACTTCGTACTTATAATTATTCTTTAAATTTTTAAAGAATTCATTTTTATTATTCTAGTCGATTCTTAATAAAATCGTTAAATTTTAAACCCTCGCGAATCCTATAATTTAAATTTATCCGTTTTATCGATCGAGAAATCAACGAAAGTCATAATTAGCCATGAGACCTCATTTTATTTTATTATTATTAATTTTCATTCCTTATTTATGTTTAGTCGTGACCGAAACGAAAATGTGTATTTTATATTAATTTAGCGAGTTAAGTTAGTTATCGGGTTCGAAAATTAAACAATGTATTATATTTAGCAAAAGTTGGCCGAAACCCCATATTCCTCCCCCTTGATCGGCAGCCCAACAAGCCCCACACCAATGGTATTATTTTTCATCCAAGCCCAAGTTCCAAGCCCACTCCCCCTTTGTTTTAGTTATAAGTCGGTTGATAAAACTCAAACCCACTCCCATCTTTTTATTTATATAAACCGGATCTACACACACTAACTCATAATACAACGTTAAAAAAAAGAGAAAGAAAAACCATCGGTCTCCCCCTCCCTCTCTTCTTCATTGTTCGAACCAAACAACCATAAAACCTTCATCATCACCACTAAAACTCAACCAAATCTCTTCCTT